>JADDOH010018054.1:0-16066 GCA_016648135.1 Agrypnia vestita
TGAATTAATCCGTCGGTAGGTACAATAGGTACCTACTTCACTACGAATTTCGAAAATTTATGACAATTGGTTCACAGATGACAGCACACTTCGGTTTTTTAGGAAGAAATCAAATAAAAAAGAGATATTTTTAGAGATTTCTGACAAAGATATTTGTCTAGACATGTTTCATTTTCAGTCAATCAATTATTTAATTACATGACGGTAAACATAATTTACAAAGAAAGAGACTTTTAGATTTTTAGCATTTAAAAATGATCGAACCTAAGGCCTATATTATTTATATTGTAAATTTTCAATGCCGTTTTCTTTTTTGAAGGTGTTACCTGTCTCCAATAGAGGGTTTGCGAATTCTGAAAAATTATTAATTTTGATAACTCGTTGATGTGAAATGTCGCCCTAAATAAGATATCTAAAAATATTTATACTTATTGAGCAACCACTATTAATCCACCATTGGATGGAGCGCTTTCCACAACTCTGCTGCTAGGACATTCGCTTTTCTATTTCTAAAAGTATGATATTATCTCTTACCTTGTTCTCCAGCTTGTCATTCTCGTGCTTCAGGGCAGCTCTCTCCAGCTCCAACTTCTCAGTCTTTATCTTCAATGCTTCCAGCTCCTCCTGAGGATGCAGAATAAACACATTTAGCAATCTTGTTTGTCATGGATCAGAAATGTAACAGTCACAGTAACAGAAATGTGGAACCTCGATCTTGAGGAAGCCTTGCGGCCTTGATGGACTCGCGACAAGCTGAAGAAGTATGCTAAAAAGAGCTTTGCTACCTGGCAGTATTTAAGAAGAAAAAAATATTTTCCCAGTATAGCCTTTCTAGGTGATGGTTCATATCCCAGATTAAATGTCTACATCAGATTTCAATGTTTGGTTCCACTCAATGACTTAAGGACCCTGACCACTGTGAAAAAATATTTTTTGTTCATTTTCTGAAACATGCATCTGTTAAGAATGCTCTCAACAAATATTTCAAAGAAATTTGCAAAATTGACGGAGATACAGCGGTTTAAAAATTTTTGGTTGTATGTCGAATTACCCTTCAGCAAAACTTTGAACGCGTTCTTCTCAAAAGTACATTTTTCAACACGGTTGACAGCACATCAGAAAAACTATACATCCAATTTGCATGCGCAAATGGCACCACGTAGGGATTTTTTTATAAAGGGCCCCCTTCTATTTTTTTTAAATAATGATGAAAATTTTCTATAAAAAATCAAAAATAAAATTCGCTAGCCCGAAATCAAAATTCCCCTACGATTACTATAAATAATGAGGATAATGACTATAAACCTATATGTCTAGTTTTTAAATATATTTAAATTTTATTTTTCAGTTGTACCCTATGGCTTAATAGCTGTCAACCACCCAGCGGCAAATTCGCCAGAGTGTTCTCTTGGAAGCAGCATATACCGAAAACTATGATTTAGATTTGAGTAAAAAAAATTGTATGCAGTCTTCAATATGTATTAGGTCCTTACATTTGAAATTGGCGTTTAGTATGGGAGGAACATAAAGCCGATTTTTTTTATTATAATATATTTATTTAATCAAAGTATGTACCATTGCTATCTATGCACTTTTGCCATCTCATAGGTAGTTCATCGATCCCTTTACTTAAAAAACCATTCGGACGGGAATCGATAAAATCTTTGAAGGCGGTTTGGACTGCCCCATCGGAGTTGAATTTTTTCCTTTGCAAGAAGTTATCCAAATTTCGAAAAAAATTGTAATCTATTGGGGCAAGGTCCGGAGAGTACGGTGGATGTCTTAGGCATTCCAATTGAAGCTCCTCTAATTTGGTAGCCGTCTGTTGTGCAGTGTGTGGTCTAGCGTTATCATGAAGCAGCAGTGGCCTAGAGCGATTACCCAGCCTCGATTGTTTAGCAGCTAGCTTTTCCATCATGGTTTGCAGTTGCTGACAATAGACATCGGCCGTAATCGTCTGGCCAGATTTAAGAAAGCTGTAGTGAACGACACCAGCACTAGTCCACCAAACGCTCACAAGTAACTTTTTTGGAGTCAATTTTCGCTTGGGGCATGGTTTGGCTGGTTCGGCAGGGTTAAGCCATTGCGATGAGCGCTTCCGATTATCGTACAGGATCCAATTTTCATCACAGGTAATGATTCGATTTAAAATCCCTTCATTATTGTGCCGGTTGAGTAATGCAACGCAGCAGTCAACGCGAGTTTATTGATTTGCTTCACTCAATTCGTGAGGTACCCACCTTTCAAGCTTTTTCACCTTACCAATTTGCTTCAAGTGGATTAAAACAGTTTTATCACTAACACCGCAGACTGCAGCTAACTCGGATGTGGTTTGCGATGGATCCGCTTCCACAATAGCCTTCAATTCTTCATTATCAACTTTGGTCTCCGGCCGTCCACGGGGCTTGTTCTGCAGGTCGAAATTTCCAGAACGAAAACGTTGGAACCAAAAACGTACTGTGTTTTCTTTTGCGGCACCGTCGCCATACACATCATTAATCCTTCGAGCCGTTTCTGCAGCCTGGTGCTACGGTGGAACTCGTACTCGTAAATAACGCGATATTTCAAGTTTTTCATTTTGTAAACTGAGTGACGCAAAGAAAAAAACAATTGAGGAAAAAACAAATGAATTATAATTTTCAAAACACAAACACATGAGTAAATAGCTGTGTAAATTTGGATTTGGAATTCCTAACCAAAGAGAAGATATTTGAGATCAAATTTGCCAGTACGGCAAAACGTGAATTTCATATGTAAGGACCTAATATATACATACTATGAGTAAAAAAAAAAATCCATGTATCGTTTGTTTGAAAATAATTACGAAAAATACACCCTCATACCGCGCGCGCACAGCGGTTCGGTCCCTAAAGATTGCTAAATCTACATTGCATTGTATTGACTCGACCATCAGGAAATCGAAAGGAAAAAACAATTTAAAATTCTTAGTGGTGTTAATGAAGTATATTCCATAAATTACAAAGTTAAATAAACGGTTAGTAAAAGTTTAAAGAAATGAAAAAGTGTTGGATTATTACGCGCGACAATAAGCTCAACGGACAGTGGCGCGGACAGCAAGCCCAATTCCGTTCTCTTGCTTCGACGAGTGTACACGTTTCGTATCTCTTCTCTATGCGCAACTGACAATTCTTAACTGTCAGATTGTAAAACAAAAGTATATGAAGAAGTAGAATCTAAATGCGAAATAATCTTGTGCAATTAAACAGTATTATAAGTACAAATGTCTTATTTTAATAAATCCGTTCCATCACTGGTCCGCAGTAAGCGACACGTACTAATAAGCCATGACACAAGCACGTAAACGGTAAAAATGTCCTTTCATTGGCAATGTTGTTATATAATACTTTCCACTTACATTATTTTAATAAATATTTCTAATTAATAACATCCTTGTTGTATCCTGCAGTACGACAATAAAAAATTAATGATCCGATTCAAAAACATAAATGTCTCAAAATATTCGAATCGCATCGTAAATGAGATCAATCCAAGCCCACGCAACATTTTTTAAGAATGAACGGATGAAGAAACATCCAATAAAATGAACTACGCAATACGTTCCGTTGCTGGTGGAACAGAATATTTATGACAAATTCTGTATAAATCACAGATTAAAGACATCACCACAATTCTGAGAATTCTCTAGAAATTCTCTGGATAAAAATATTTGGTTTATTTAGGAAAAATTGAGGACAGTGCCTACCCTAGAGGATAGCCTCATCACGTCAGAAAAAATGGTACAGGTGTATGATAGATATCTGTTATCAAACACAGATTGATATAAGAGCACCTCCACATTCCTATCCTAGCTATCATGTCTGATTGTGAAAATTTCTTATACATTTTGCAGCATCTGCTATTGAAGGTTAGCGACGAATTTGTAGTAAATTGATTCATCGTGTGGAAGATATATAAAATCGCCATAATGTTCGACCTTTGGGCGATTTGCGTGATTCAGATGTAGTTCAGATGATTCAGACAAAGAGTACGAGATAAAATGTGATTGCTGTCGTGTTCAGTGGTGGTAATGAGTGATATCTGTGATGTATACAATAGAGATTTACGTATAGAGAACTTCGCTATTAAATATAAAAATTAAAAAATCGACACTCGATTTATACGGAGTACAATTTATTATTAAAAATATACAGGATGATCGTTTCGGCTGAATAAACCATTATCAACTACTAAACATAGATGTTATTTGCTAGTTTGTATACCAGTTATTTGGCATACATTTGGGAAAACCTTAATAATATTACCTAAAAAGAATAAAGTCATTAGTTTTACAAATGTATTAAATAATTGGATGCTTAGCTTCTAAAATATCGAAATATGGGGAATAATGTGTATAATGCAAACGTGGACAATACAAACGAAAAATTATAAAGAAATAGATTTTAGGTGGTTCCATTATTATTACATTCCCGAAATTGATGATTTTGGGAATATCTTTACAATATAGTATATATCAATACAACAAGTGTAGGTAACGAGTTATTATAACTTAAGTGAAAGCGACAAAAAAAATCAATAAATGATAGTTAAAGGACAAATTTTTTGTAAGTATAAATATCACAAAAAATTATGTAGCGTTAAATATATTTAGAAGTGGGGAATAGCAAATATTAATTTATTCGTCCTTTGTATGTTTAATTGAACTCTTGAATAAACTAAAAATCGTGTGTTGATTTCTTAAATTTTATTTTTTCTTCTTCTTTCTTAAATTCTTAAAGTAAAATTCTTAAATTTAAAAATAAATAGAGATTTAGTTTCTTCTGGTTTGTGTCTTCTGGGGTGTTATGCCGTGATCTTTCAGATCCTTTTGCAGGGTCCATCATCAGGGCAGAAGACACAAAGCGGAAGATGACGGAACTCACCGTCCTGCTCCTGAGCTGGTCCTCGGTGCGGTTGACGGCCAGCAGCGGCGCCACGCGCACGAGCAGGCGCCACCAGGGCCAGTCGCGCACGGCCAGGAAGGCGCGCACGTTGCGCTGGACGCAGCGCGCGGCCACGTGCTGCACGCGCAGGCGGGCGGCCGCGCGGCGCGCCAGCACGCCCCGGCACGCGGCCTGCAGCGACACGATGCGCGCGCGCAGCAGCGAGTCGCGCCGCGCCTCCAGCGACACCAGCGCGCCGGCGCGTAGGAGAACCTGCAACAATGCGAAGCCTTCAATTAGCACAGGAATACGTTACACATATTATCTAGTTTGTTATGAGAAAGTATTGGACATAAGGATAGCATTCAAATAATCGGGGGTTCGATCCTTGTCCGGGAGACCACACTTGTGGAATTCATACCACAATACACAAAACCACCAATCTAGGCCACACACACACAGTGGCAAGGAATGCCACATAAGCAAATAGAGGCACGAGCAAGACACGCGCGGCCTACAGGTCACTGCACCAACAGCATTTTGGACGATTTCTTCACACTCACACGGAAGACTCCGTTGTTCGTAAACCATATAAAAAGAGGCATGTCAGTCCTTCGTAGACCTCCGGCGGGTGGCCGGAGGCTATGGCCCTTAGAGTATCTATCATTGTTTTTATAATCATACTCATGTATATTTTGTACTTGTTTTATCGAGTATATATAATCATACTCATGTATACGTTGTACTTGTTTTATCGTTATTCTACGCCTTTGGAGCTTTTCTGTCGCATGACGATGGCGACCCAAAAAAGCAATTGCTCCTAATCACCTCTAAATCCCCAAACACTTAATTCAGTTAACAAACCCCCATTAATAATAATTAATCCGTAACTTCTTTAATAATTTCTTTTTGTCACGTAAAAGTACGTCATTTTTGACGGCTATGCTACATGTAAACGCTTTAAAGTCACAAAAAATATAATAGCGCTCATGATGAAAACAATACCACGTAAGCCACTTAATATACAGATTTCACAGGGGAGGCAAAAAACTGCTTATCTCCTAGATTCTTTACAATGAATAGAATAGGAGGAATTGCTTTAATGGAATAAGAGACACAATTAAGTGTTATGATTATTAATATTATTATTATTATTATTAGTGTTACAATTAGGTATTGTTTATCACGAGCGATATATATATGTCGAACATAATGGTGTAATTAAGCACACAAAAATATAATAACATTACAAATGTATGTGCAATGAAAGATTATATTCACTATGTTCGGCGTTTATTGGTAAAAAGCGATGCAAAAATAATTTGCAACAACGTTTTTCTAAATACATAAAATAAATCAGTATTTTAATGTTTGCACGTTTATCGGCTCGATAGTTATATATAAACTAGCTACTTACGACGGTACTTTTACGTGTCGGTTCCTAAAGAATAAGTGTTTATTTATTTATATAAAAAAGAATACAAGAAAAGTTTTTATAAAAGAATTTAGGGACGTTAAAGGAAGTTACAGACAGTTAAATTATTATTATTATTAAGATGGGATATATACATAAGTTTAACACAGCGTGGTTCGAAATTTCAACTTGAATATGAATTAGCTTGGACGAAGAAAAATATAATAAATTTTATTTGTTCTGTCTGTTTAAGAGGCGTTTAATTATTTGATTGGTAATTGATCAAAACAGCAAAAAATAAAAATTGTGAAAGATTACAATATTTTTACAGACATCATTTTTATTAACATTAGAAACTTTGTCATAGTTTAAAATATCAATCAAATGATTTTATGTTTTATTTATTCATTCCTAAAACTGATTGTCCCCGTTACAAACGCACGCCCACCTTCCCAAACGTCTATCGCAAGGATGATTTAGCCCAGCGAGAAAAATATATTAAACAAACTAATCGAATGATTCAGGACCCGTGTTTGCAAAAACGTATCGCAAGTGTCCGTCAGATTGCCAAAATCTAGGCGCAGTGCGATGCAAATACGATTGCCTGCGCAAGGCGCGGTTAAGGAAGTTAAATTGTTGTCGAAAACTCGATCATGGAACTGTTAGAATGCGATAGTAGGTATTATAGACGGCAAGAGCGTGCAGTGAGAAAATTGAAGCATCACTTTTACGTAAACATTTATTTGAAAAAAAAAATAGAAAGCAAATATTTATCTGACAGAATATATATATTTTTAAAGAGATGCAAATACGGAATACGTGTCACACCAATATTCTAAATATTTTCACGCCAAGCTAAACGCTTGTGCTATGAAAATAGGACTAACTTGCTGGTCAGAAGCGAGGTTCAAACCCGCGACCCTTGGATCACGAGGCAAGAGTCCTAACCAGAAGACCAACAAGCTACTCAAATAAATAACGATTTGTTAAAATATATAAAGCTGTAATAATAATTGCGACAGGAATATTATGAGATGTATATATTTTATTTCGATTTTTTTCAAAATGTGGTATATGGTTATGTAAAAGTCATGCTTTTATGTTCTCACTGCACGCTCCCTCTGCCTGTGAGGATATTCTATAGCGGTAAGGATGAAAATCTTAAAAACGAACGGTACGCCAATTTTGAAATATCGTAAAAATAATTTAAAAAAACGTTTCAAATGCACGTCAAATAATTAAAAAAACTGCTTTCAGCAGCAACGTGCAATTAGAAATAGCTGCACTTATCTGGAATTTCTGCGAAATGCATAGAATTAAGGTTTGTATTCTCGTAATATTTCTATCACAAATATTGCAAAACTGTTAGATGTTATTTATTACATTCTGTCAGGTAAATAAATATGTAATTTCGCATTTTTTTTCAGTTTTTTTTTTTTTTTTTTTTTAAAAAAAATTTTTTTTTTTTTTTTCAAAAAAAGTTTTTTTTTTTTTTTTCAAAAAAAATTTCAAGTTCCCAGGCACGCGTCTGTGTGGCAGGTAATTAATGTTTGGAAGAAATGGGTGAGTTTGCGTACTTGGGAAATTTGTTTGATAGGAAACGAAGGACGAAGGAAACGTATCTAAATAATGGTGACCGCATGGAATAAAGCGTAAATATATTATGTGTAGTTCCTATTATTTTATCCTATTATTTCTCTAGACATTAAGAAATATTAAAATCTGAAAAACATGACAAAAATTGTGATTTTTTTAACATACAGACCGTCAACAGGTCATTGATGACCCTAAGTGATGGGAATATTACAAGATTCGTTCATTCATTCATTCAATTTTTTTTTCAAAATATACGTTTATGAAAAGTCATGTTTCAACGTATATGCGTGTAGCTAGAGCAGGCCGGAAACACTTGTAATTGGCATAGTGAACAAAGATTTAAATAGTAATGTATCGAATATTTTGAGTATGTCCAAATTTGTCAAAACAGAACTGGATTTTTGTCGCAGGGACATCATTAATCAATCAATGTACATAGGGCTTACGACCGTATGGCTGGCTTAAGTGATCATCAGTGAAGAATTTCACTACACAGATAAAGTATATTGATAACAAAAACTCCAAAAATCGACATAGATGTCTCATTAGCGACATCTGTGGTCATCTAAGGGGAATGAAAAGCTTTGGTGCCGGCCGCGCTGGGGATCGTTACAACTCATACGCGAAACGTGGCGTATAATTTAAATATATACAACTTCTAAAAATTATTAGACATGGTATGCTATCGTAGGCACGGGTGGAAATGGCGAACGTTACATTGCGTAAAGTGATCGCTTAATCCGTACGATAGGTCGTAAGCGCTTTGTACACCCAAAAGACTTTACCATAAATACCTACTTTCCCGTAAAAATACAGTTTCGTCTGTATGAGACATCCATAATATACATTGATCGAGTAATGTATCGTTTTATATGTATTGTGTACCCTGTATTCTGATAATAAAAGGTAGGAAGAGGAGCGTTTGCATAGTGGTTAAAGTACATGTTTTAATACGTAGCCGCTCGACCGTGTCCGGCTTGTTCTCGCACAGTAGCGCACTTTTAATTACGAGTCATTTGTTATTGTGTTCTTTACAACGCAAGCGGTCCCACAGTTACCATCAGCATTAAATTGAAACGGCACGGCGAGATGCTAGGACGGGGGGTATCGGCAAGGTCATCGGGAGCCGCTTCCCACGGGCCGCAGCATCAGCGATCAGCAGATCCGCCGCCAGATAGCCGGAGACGTTCCCGTGAGAGCGGCCGCACAATGGCGCCCCGCACACGGCGAGGCGCATCTGCAGCGCTTGCCGAACTAAGCCACGTATTCACCACGACACTTGAAAGTACGAACCACTGCCAGATTTCAGGTCTACCGGTTTCGAAACGTGCCCGTCTCTTCGTCTGAACTAACACTACACTTACTATGTTTACAACACTGTACACCGCAACCATAGTATTGTTAACCGTTCACCAATATATATCACATGTGTGTAAATATTGTCAAAGACTAGCATGCACTAACTTGCCTACAGAACGATCAAGAATCTACGAGGGAGAGAGAGTGAGAGCGGGCGAGGTCTAAAGCTTCCCTAATGTAAATATTCTTTACACTTTGGGTGAAGTGTCGACATTTAGCAAGACGAGCGTCATCAAAATTGGCATTTTTTTCTTAATATTTGTATCTTTATTTTCGGTAAAACGTTGGATTATCACGACAGAAATTTATAAGGAATGTGAAAAATTCATTCGCGCTAATAAAAGGCAAATGACAGAACACGCACATTTTTTTTAAAATTTCTGCAAGGCTTAAATCATTTGATTTTAATGAAAGCGATTGAATTTTTAATATGCAATATAAATTACTCGCACGAATACTCTCAGAAATATTAAAAAAAAAAAAATTATATCGCTTGTCTCTCAGTAACACGAATATAATTTGACAGTATGGTCCCGGTTGTACACATTTACACTTTTACAGTACTTTTAGTAAAGTAATAATTACGCGTGCACAAAGCCGGCTATTAAATAAATAAATTAGGTATAGTTAATCGCGACGTAAATGAAGTACCTACAAATTTTACTCGTCAGTCATGGGCAAGATTTGGGTTAAGTGCCTTGAGAGTGAATAATATTACATGTTTTAAAAGTCGGGAGTTCAGGAATATTTGATGCGGTTTCTCCCAGAAAATAATAAATTATCTTTCACAATGAAAGCCTTAAAAGTTAAAATTACATTTTGTGCTGTGGGAACAAGAAGCGCGACATTTATTTAACCGTATATTTGGCAAAAAATATCGAAATTAAATATTTATCTGGCAGAATATTATGTAATATTAAAATCTGAATAAAGTGTTAATTGAAGGCGTCCCTACAAAAAGGGTCTACATAGTGCATCAGGTCAAAGAGTGATTTTATTATTTTAAAATGATCTATATAACAGTATGCACCATGTGCGGTATTTATTTTCCATGATTTTTCAACTCAATCTTGCCGAAATTTTACCTCAAAAGTTACAAAGCTAACGTGGAAAAAGAGTCTATATTCCTCAACATTCATCTGGTAGTAACAAATATGACGGATTCCGACAGTTCCAAGATGTCATCGGGATTGCATCCTGGAACTGTCGACATAAAAAAAAGGCAAGTGAATTTTAGAAAATGAAATAATCTAAGATACTGGTTATTTATTTCACAAAGTGCTTTTCCTCTCTCCTGTAAAATTTAGTTTTTGCATATAGACCCTTTTAATAGGGACGCCTTCAATTATTGTGATTGGAATATGACGAGATATATATCTTATTTCGGTTTCCATTCAAAATATATGCTCAGGAAAAAGTCACGCTTCTTGTTCCCACTGCACGCCCCCGCTACCACCTACACCCCGTAGAGGGCTACGGCCCTAAACGGGTACTAGCACCAGGGCGCTCATCAGCGAAAACCCTCGCTGGCTGCAGTGCGCGTCAGGGCGTGGAGATGTACGCATAACCTCTGTTCATATTCGCCTCTTCCGCATTCTCGGCTCTTCGAGGGTCCGCGACGGAGCTGAACTAGATCCGTGCCACCAGCACGTCGTGAACCGACGGCGCACTCTGCATCCGAAATGAACCGCGGACGATGCTCGCTGAACTCCAGCGCCGGGTCATCACCCTCGGGAGAAAGCTGCATGAAGATAGTCACCTTTTATCTTCATTACGAGAGTTCATCAACACGACGAGGAATTGTAAATATTGTTTGATCCCTGTGATTGAGTCACAACGGTGACAGTGCCTCTGAAGAGAAGTATTGTACTTTTCTGTATCACACTTTCACACATACTGAATTCGCAGTTTGATCCATCAACAGATCTGAAGGGAGATACTTCCCTTGGTCACAGAAAGTCACAAATGAGTTACTGCAAAACGGCGAGATAATAAAAGAGATATTTCCCCTTTCAAGCCCTCAAAGAGATTTTCGTTTCAACAAATCATTCGAGCACCATCCGCTAGATGGTGCTCTAACTAACTGTAAAAAAAGAAAAAAAGTCGCATTGAGGGTAATTCAATTTTTCAATGAAAGTATCACACGATTTACGTACCTCGGTGTAAAGAGAAATAGAAATAAAGAAAATTACAAAAAACGAGTAGCTTGTTGGTGTAGTGATCACTGGTAGTTCGAGCCCCATTCCAGGACACCAGCAAGTTAGTCCTATTTTCATAGCATAACCGTTGAGCTTAGTGTGAAAATAGTAAGATTATTGGTACGACACTGGCTTCCCACGCCGAGGGTTCCGGGTTCGATTCCATGTGAGGTCACATTTTGATCCATGTGAGGTCACATTTTGATCTATGTGATTTACTCAAGCCTGAGTGTTTTGTGATGTATTTCGCTTCTGTAATTGGGCCACCTGGCCTGTTGAAGCGTAAAGAAAATGATGCGACACGTATTCCGTGTTCGTATCTATATTTTATAAAAAGGAAAGATTGTGGTTTAAGATCACCAGATTTGACGTTTACTAAGAATTAATAATTAGACAATTCGCATAGTTCAGAGTATAATTAAGTGTAGTGATATTTTTTTTTATATTGAATTAGTTTTGATTCTATTTAATATGTATGCTTTTAAGTTAATATGTATTTTAAATTATTATTTTTTCTTTAATTTCATACATGTCATATTCTAGGAAACACGTAGGAGCGGAAAATTTTCCCCAAATCATCCACTTACAGGCGGAATTACGAGAACATTAAGGCATTAACTGTGACCTTATTATACGGATTGAAATTAACGCACCCCTGAACTGGCTAAAGACGTGGTTTCACGGTTTTTTTTTTAGTTTTATTATTGATTAAGTCATGTACTGTTACACATAAAAAAATATATATTGTTGCAAGCCCACAAGGGCATTGATGGCAGTAAATAAATATTGAGAAGGTAAAGACAGAATCGCTGAAGAAACCACTTGTCAAATTACTGCTATGAAAATTGCGTTTGAAGTGATTCGAAAATTGGAAAAATTGTGGCACAATTATACCCGATGAGGACTATTGTGAAGGGAAAAGATTAATATTGATGAATAAATAAAGATTTTAGATTTCATGAGTAAAACAAAAATTTCAAAATATTTTACAAACAAATTTATGTATAATTTTAATAATGATTCATTTGTATTGTAATTCATTGACACTTTACACTAAAATCAAAGAAAAAGAAATAAGTGGGCTTCACAATGGAAGCCGAATTAATCTATGAAAATATATGAGATAGATTCAGAAAAAACGATTCCATTAAAAAGCGTTGCGATTGGTCGTGACGTTGTTTGGCAAGAATTATAGATAAACATACGTGATCTATGGTGTTTGTCACTGTAATTTGTTCCGTTCCTATGGTTACCGTTCGTCTTCGCTTTGTTTTTACTGGTGTTTGCATGGTTTTTATATAGATTTTGCCGTGTTTATGACATATTTTAATAAAATAACTATCTAAGAACACATTTAAAATAATGGAGGACGAATTTTCACAAAGAAAAGCCGATAACCTACCGAAAATTGAAGCTTTAATGTTGGATTAATTTTTCAATTTTCAGGAATGTATTTCTACATTTGGGTACCATACAGTATTTACAAAACTTTTTTCCTGACATTGTGGACACACTGTACAAAAAAGCCGTCTTTTTTTGGAAAAAAACGAATGAGCGTCTGAATACGCGAACTTGCTGTTACGCGTTAAACGTCAGATTGACGTAAAAATTGTTCCCTAACGTCACTTGCGAAAATACGCGTTTTGGCAGGAGTTAATTAATCATATTAAAAGTAAATCTTTTTTATAAACGTATTTTCTAAACCAGAGTTACGATATTTCTATTTAAAAAAAATGTGAAATTACCCTACTGTCAGAAGGTAGGTAGGCCTCAAAATGGAGGAAAATATATCACCACAGTGTTGGAGTGAAAATAGGACGACTGAATCGTTAAGACCTGATGGCTTACGTGTTTGGTAATAACCTTGAACATCCTGGTGGCTAACCTCGCAGTTATCCGCAAGACGAGTGCAAATTAAGTCAACGAATTACCTCCATCACATAAACAAACCGCTTTCGGACGCATTACGTTGACAAATGAGCCAGCCAACGACAGAGAGAGTCCGATTCCCCGTATTTCTCGTTCACATCAAAATGTGGCCCCGCAAAGGTGAAAGTTACGACATTAATAATTGTCCAAGATGTTACAAGCCATCAATCAAGCGGCGAGGAAAGAAATCAACTTCGAAACGTATCCAGAAATTTGTACAACATGTGATGACACAGCAATGAAGGGAATAATAATAAAGGCAGCAATATCTCACTGAGGTAAATACAAAAAAGAAAACTGTCAATGCAGTCACAGAGGATTAGTAATTCAGAATGTAATGAATTCTTTATTTTACAAGTGGTATAGCTCTACTCTTTCCCAAATCATGTTACCAATTATTTAAAAGCGAATATAGAAATGTATTCGTAGTGTAAAAAGCAAAGACAGCAATTTACACTTCAACCATTCCACCCCAAGGATGTACCACGTGACAAAATGGGAGTTGATGTAGAGATTTGTAGATGATGTAGACTAAAACGTCATAGCAAAGCAGAGAGTAATATCCAATTATTTAAATACCAAAAGCAAGAATGTCCACAATTTGTATATATCCATTTTTAAGAGGCCCCAGTATACGATTTTCGTATTTGAAAAAGAAGTGGTGCTTGCTATTCAGACATTAATATTTTTCGACAAGTTGTTAAATATATCGTTTTAAAAAATACATAAATTAAACGTTCCGTTTCCTGTATTGCAGTATCAATAAAACCATTAAAACATCGATTATTTCAATCAAATTTTACATGCGTCCTAAGTAAATTTCACTGTCATTAATATAAAAATATTCAAAAAATTATACCTCATACTCAAGAATTCGAATTAATTAAATAGTATAGTCTGTTAAAAGATCATTTTTCTTTCAAATCAGACTTCGGTTGGACAGTCCAACTTGTCGAAAAATATTAATGTCCGAATAGCACCACTTCTTTTTCAAACTTTATACAATCAATTTGTAAATAAAATATATGGTCTTTATTTGAAAATATACGAGATTAGTGTACCAAAGATAACTAACTCTATTGCATGAAAACTGAAATAGTGTTTCGGGGTTATAATTTTTTTGATGTTTTAACAATATATTTGTTCATATTTTTTTAAGGAAATGCTTCAAGAGTAAATGGATCTATCATAATAAAATTGATTAGAATCCTGTGTAGCTATAGGTTTTGCAAAATGATTTAATAAGTTTACGTCAAATTTATCAAATCGAGAGCAAATACGAAAATCGTGTCCTGGGGCCTCTTAATAGTTATACGTGTGTAAAGTGATCACTCAAGCCAGCCGCATGATACATCGTAAGCCCCAAACACCCAAAAGAGACTTTCGTACATTCTTCTATACGAATATACAAAGAGGTGGAGTTTGGATGTAGGAGGTAATCTCCGAAACTACTGGTCCGATTTCAAAAATTCTTTCACTAATACTTAAAATGGACTTTTAGGGTAGTTATTGGCTATAGATTATCCCATGGCGACGTGGACGGCTTTGGGGTATATTTTTCTCTCTCACGGAAAACATTTAATTCGTTAAATACTTCGTCCGTCCTTGTTGTTTTTAAAATTGATTTCTGGGGAAATATTTAAAGGATTGATTGCAGTCATCGTCGCTCCTCCCCACGCAATTATTCCGTGCTCAATGATCGACTGACGTAAAGCGTAGTGCGCTGCTTTTAAAAGTATAATTTTAATCTAAATAAAATTATGCATAATTTTTAACATATTATTTAACACTTTCACTGCTCGGCAGCGTTGCATGTTGCATGGAGTCGTCACGCAAAAGTTTCGCAGTATATTCGACTACTATTTCTGAACACGTGGATTAATTGTATTTTTTGTTACCTCATTGGATTAGTATGCAGTCTCACTTTCATGCAACGGAATCGATACATTATTTATTAGAGTGGCGAAAACAAATTAAATTAAAAAAACTGAATTAAAAAATTAACCCATAAAAAAAAGTTTTTATTATACTCCCTATCTTTGTAAAATATAGCAACAATTAAAGACGAATTAGAACGTATAACATAACACTAAACTTACAGTAATTTAATATATTTCTAAAATGTCAGATGTTTTGAGCTTTGATAAGACACTTCATGCTTTGAAAATTAAATTCTAAAAACATTTGTCAGTCAATTTAGATTTTCGAAATTCGTAGTGAAGTACCTATTATGTATACCGACGGAGTAATTTAAATTTAGAAAATATTCCGCGACGTTATCGGGCCGCCGTTGCTAGTAATCAAACTTTTCTAATGATTCCAATTTGAAAAAACCAATAAAATTTCTAAAAATCCGAAATTATACTATAATTATTTATTTTTTTTACGAAAATTTGATAGATCTTCTTGATCGTCGCCACGAGTCTACTTGCCAAGTTTCAGCTCGATTGGATGACGGGAAAAGGGTCAAAAATCGATCCCAAGTTTTTTTTACGGCAAGCCGGCAAGCAAGCAAGCAGACGCCACGAGTTAATATAAAGGGAGTAAAAATAAAAAATGAGTGAACCTTACAGTAGTCGCATATGGTGTGTAACATTCGACATCTCACAATTAAATATATCAATTGAGCAGCTACAGAAATTAACATCAAAATTTAAAAGTAAAGAAAA
>JADDOH010018055.1:0-36089 GCA_016648135.1 Agrypnia vestita
TACATTATCATTACCATCATCATCATCGTCATCTTAATTTCCTTTTCCAAGTAAGGTCGGGGGGCCAAAAACTGGACATGGTGCTGGTGCTATATGAATATAATAAAATATAGTCTTCAATTTTAAAATTTATTTTCTTCACCTACTAGTTTCAGCTGTTGTACGGCATCGACAGTAGTTATTATTAATTCATTCTCTATCTATATTATAAATAATTAAATGTTGAATAAATTTATTACATTGTAATAATTCGCCGACTGTAAAGTGCCATGAGTAAAAAATCGACACGTAGGTACACTATTACATTGAAACTGCTCGGTGGGGTGGCGCTTTTAAACAACGAAAGAGGTTAAGCCAAGGGAATGAAAAATTAGGCATTAGATATTATTATTGACTATTCCAAGAGACGCCGGAGCTGGGGCGTCAGTAATGGTCACTGCTCGACGGATGTGAGGACCGATACAGCAACACTCCGGCTGGGCAGCGGCCGAATACTAAGCAGCAGGATCCCTGGAAGAGTTGTTAACGGCCAACAAATAAAGCTGGAAGTATCAAATAAAGATGGAAGAGCTATTAACGGCTAACAAGTAAAGCTCTTAAAATATTATTTTACGACTAAAACAAAAATATAAACGTCAAAGGAGAAACACCCTTTGTCAATTTAACCCAACAAGTCGATTCGGTTTGTTAATTGAGTCAACAAGTTCGAAACGGAAGTATTAAAGGAATTTTATTTATAGGAAGAAATATTAATATAGGAAGAAGTATTAAGGATGTTGATCAATACTGAATTTAAATGGATCGGGATTTTAAAAACTTTGGATTGTTTTAAAAGGCACGCAAAATATTCGGTTATATTGAGTTTTGATGAAATATGATATATTTTAAATAAAACATACTTTTATAACGAGCTTACAGCTTTAGCACATAAAACATAAATTATTTGAGCAAATTATAAGAATCACTTAACAGAAAAAATCTATCAATCAAAAATATGTATACTGTTGCGGTGTAGAAATCTATTTTTTTACAACTATTAATTTTTGTATTTTATGAATCGTTTTCACTTTAAGTGCGCCTATCGTATTACTTACGTTTTGAAGCTTACTAAACATGTATTTAAATCAATGTTTGTTTTGAAATATATATTACGAAGTGTCTGCTAAAAAATAAAGAACTAATAAAATCGTTTTTCTTTGTTATAACTTTCATCAAGAATTTTCTTTGACAATCCGTCACAATTTTATTTTGGAAGGGATTAAACATAATAATTTATATGTCTGTCTGTCGTAAAGTCCGAAAATTGATGGTATTAAAGCTTTAGATGATTGTGTGACATGCAATCATTCACGCAAGGCAAGTCGTTATTATTATTTCCCGTGATTTTTAACGGGTGTATGGCTAGTTGTACCTTGAAAATAAATGCAAGTAAGCATACTTAGGACAGGAACGTCCCTAGGTAAAGTGCCACCTAAGGCTTAGTTTCATTTCCAAATTTTTTAAAATTTAATTAAAATATTGGTTATTAATTCCAATATTAAAAATAACAATATTAAAAAAAAAAGGTTTCAGAATTACGCAAATTTAGTGATAAACCGGTTTAAAACCGTTTTCTTGCAAATTTTAGAATGCGGCCCTTGCTATTTTTAATTTATGATTTTTTTTTATTAATTACGTTATTTTTATGCTATTCATTACAAAAATTCATGTACGGACAACCATCGGATTTTGGAATAAGTTGGGTGCATGCATCTAACAGCGTCATTGACAATTATAAAAGTATTTTAGTAGTGTTGTTTTATGTTTATTTTATTATGTTTAGCTATTACATTATTATGTTTATTTATTGTTTTATGGCCCGGCCTTACCGATATTTTACAACATAATTTTAGGGGCCTTGCCCATTGGTATTTTTCATTTTGCGTTTTGTCGGATTGCTTTTGAAAAAATTTGAGAAATGGACCTCTAAAGTGCCCTGTAAGGATTCTTCTCTTCCTCTTTCTTACGAGACGGTCATTCTACTGTTTGTTTTAAATATAATTTTTATATTCCGCCTCTAATTTTCCACCCTTTGGAATTTGCCGCCCTTAGGCACCGACTAAAGGCAGTAAATTTTACCCCATACCCGCGGGACGTCCCTGTCACAATGAATTAGTAACAAAATAGCAAATCGATCTTATCGCGTTCCTACATACACCAAAACATCCAGAAACTGTCATTCTAATAGTATTTGTAAGGGAACAGTACCCTGAAGGAATTGAAATGTAAATAGATTTCACCACCAATGGCGTGAATTAGGCACAGAAAACTTTTGTTTGACTTTAGACAAAATTAAACCGTCCATTACCATTTATTGATTTGTAATTTTTGAGTAATATTTATTGAGTTTAAATATTATAATTTAAAACTTAATGAAACGAAAATAAATAAATAAAAATTTGAAATCCAAGAGAAGATATGCGAAAGTGGGCGAGGCAAAAGTGGTGTGCAAGGGCATAATAGTGGAGTTCTACCCTCTTTGTCTACCCATGCGGGCAAACGGCAAATAGGACACATAATTCGTTACTTTTTAGAAAACCATTAATCTAATGACCAAATTAAAAAATTGTATTTCATGTAAGCTTTTATAATCAATTTATAAAGAAAAAATATTATAAATCCGGACATAGTACGTTCGTATTGATATTACAATCGAAATTTACGGTTATGACGAGCTCGGATACAAAGACACTTCTGATATAATGAGCAAAACTGTAAATTTAGTAGTATTTTGATGTACACAATTGCCATACAATCGCACACGGTTATAACGAGCACGATTCCCGGATATACTGATCAAATTTTGGAAATTGTTTAAATATAATTACTTGGGTTATGAAAAACCCGATACTTATAACAATGAAGGAGTTCACTTTGTTTTTAAAGCGGCCCGCGCCGAATTACGCTTCATTTCATGATTTACCCAAACTTGTGTTTTCAGAAATGACACGTGTTAGCTAAAAATGTTCGACTGCATTCTTCTGATAATTTCTATGGTCATATGTGAGGTATAAAAGCAAAGGCAGCAATATCAAAAAAAAATGTATGCAGTCATCGAGGACTATTAATTTAGAATGTACTGAATTTGAGATTTTATAGGAAATACTAGCTGTACATCCGTGAAAAATAAAAGAACATGAAATGATTCGCATCCTTGCTAAGCCCTAGTATATTTTTGACGGTCCACGGAGGGACGGCGGTAGCAACATATGTTAAGCGGCCGGTTCGGGTTTGCTAGCCCGGGGTTCAAGCCCCATTTCCAGCCGTATAATTTATATTTTAGCCATGAATTCGAACGAAATTACGGACGTTACGCGAATTTGCGGACAGACAACGAAATGCAGTACATTTTTTTCTTTCTTTTTCGTCGTGTCGCATCAATATTTTAAGTATTTTCATAGCATAAGCTAAATAGCTTATGCTATGAAAACAGGTTATCCGGGAATGGGGCTCGAACCACCACCACCGACCTCAGATCACTAGGCGAGCGTCATGACCACTACATCAACAAGTCACTCAAATTACTCATTCCAAATTATGACTCGGTGACTGCATTCAAAACATTTTTTTAATCTTTTGGTTATTGCTTCCTTTGCTTTTATTAACTAACTAACTAACTAACTAACCATCACGCCGTTTCCCTGCAGGGGTAGGCAGAGAGGATTGAACGCCACACTCTTCTATCCTGGCACACCACTTTTGCTTCGGCCACATTCATACATCTTCTCATACACGTTCTACGATTGTTGCGGCTTTTAACAGGGCCATCCTCAAATACTTGTAGTACCTGATCGTGCCAGGTCTTTCGCGGACGCCCTCTATTCCTGCTGCCTTCAACATTCGCCTCATATATTTTCTTAACCATCCTTTCCTCGTTCATACGTTCCACATGACCAAACCATCTCAGCACTCCTTTCTTTATTCTATCTACCACACTACAGCCAGCATTGCATTCACTTCTAATTTGTTCATTCCTCACTCTATCGACCAAAGATTTTCCACACAAGCGTCTTAGTGACCGCATTTCAACCGCATTCAGTCTACTTTCATTCCTCTTTTGCCAATTCCAGGCTTCACTTCCATACATAAGGGTTGGCACTAGAACGCCATTATGTACCGCTAGTCTTGCTTCTTTTGACAGATTCTTATTGGCCATAATTGCATTTAGTGCACCATTAACTTTGTTTCCCGCAGTTACTCTCCTTTCGATATCATTCTCATTCGATACCATTCTTTTATTCCTCACATGTAATCCCATTTATTGGAGTCAACTGTGTAATGGTTTCCCAGAAATCCCGGCACTGATTTTTTGCTCGTACGCAGTGCACACCACGATAAGTATTATGATTGAGTAACAAAATAATGCATTATCGATGTCATCTAACTATGTACGTTTAGGTAGGCAGTAAAACGTACCGTCCCCCGAGTGCAGGGCACAAATGAATGGATATTATGATGACGACGTGGAAGGGGAGGCAATCTGTCTTCCCAAATCCTGCGATGAAACATCCAATGACCGGGTCACGCTCCATTAGTCTTCATTCCGTTCCATTAGGGGATGGGAATATTCATGGGACGTAAATTACCACGAATTACATATTTTCAACATTTTGTGAAAATTCACAATGAATTCCTCCATTTTTAAGGAAATGCCATAAAAATATAAAGTCGATATTTTAATGTTATTTTGAAAAATAAGTAAGTGTGATATTTCGTAACGTTAATATATTCAATTTGAAGTGCGATGAGAAATATAAGCACGAATATTTCTTAAGAATATATTTGAAAAAAATGAAATAAAATATAAATCTCGTAATATTCAAATCACAATAATTGCTGTATCATTCAGACTTTAATATTTCATAATATTCCGTCAGATAAGTATTTAATTTCGATTATTTTCTCTAATATATGTCGACATAAAAGCCATGCTTCAGTGTTCTAACTGTACGCGCCTGAAATTTGGATATTAATTTTCAGTATTTAAGCAATAATTATGATTATTTTTTATGAACGATTACCATACACGAGAAACCTACCTATTAAAATTATAAAATAAAAAATGTTAATTTGGAGAATCTAAAAGAAAAGAGACATAAATATTAAACAATAAGGTCCAGAACAACGAGTTTAATTAAATGTTGCAACACTATCTTCACTCAGCTCTTCGCTTTATTTGTCTGTATGTAATATAGACCTCTTTCCATTTAAGAAAGACAATCAAATAAGTATGTGTAAGCCGTGCGTACGACACACATTATTTCGCTGTGTTGGTGTTTACGGGTATAAACACCAACACAACGAAACAATGTGCCTCGTTCGCACAGCTTACACATACTTATTTGATTGTCTTTCTTAAATGGAAAGAGGTCTAGGTCAGTATTCGCTTTTCGGACATGGTGGACAGCCTGTGTCCATCTTGCCCATCCACGGAATAGCAATAAAGTATGGTGCTAATTATAGTGTAGTCTTAAATAAAGAAGTACCAGGGCGGTATTTAATTTTATCAAACCCTTTCCCACATTTTTTTTGTTTTCGTTACAATAAAAAAATATCTTAATATAATGTTGATAGTCCGAATGGTCAAAAAATTATCATAAAAAATATGCATCCGTTTATGTCAGTTGACTAAAGGCTAAATTATACAGTATCTGAGTATAACAATAACTGGAGAATAATTAATGATTATAGCCAACAATAAATTAGCGTTCGTAAATGCTAAAATCTGCTTAAACCGTGTATATGTAGTGATGGCTGTTTATATAGGGTGTCCCGTTTCTCGATGTCAAGCCAAAATCGGGTGATAGGACAAGTCATAATAGTTATCAGAAAAATATTTAAAAAAATTAAGTGTTTAAAAAATTATAAGCATTTAAAAAAATCAAAAAAATCTACGTTCTTTTCACTCCTATTGCTACAAATCTTTATTTTTCTTCATTTTTTTTTATTATTATGTAATTCTGAATAATGCTTCCGTAAACTTTTGTCCAAAATTCAAAGCCAACTGCTCCAACTTGGAAGAAAATGTCACTTTTTGACCAAACCAACGATTTCAGCTTGACGTCGAGATACGGGACACCCTGTATAAGTTGAACTAACTAATCATCGCGCCGTTACCCCGCAGGGATAGAACGCCATATTCTTCTATATTGGCAGACCACTTTTGCTTCGGCTACATTCGTACATCTTCTAATGCTCTACGGTTGTTGAGGCTTTTTATTCATCTGACGCAAATTTCTGCGGTCAATAGTCGAGAGAATTGAATACGGCCGCGTGCCTAGATGATCAAAATCTTAACAAAAAATACCCAGTCTTCACTTTTGAAAATGCTACGGTCTCATATTATATTTTTTCGCACTCTCGAAATATTATTCGTCCGCTGCGAGATATTTGTTGGTTAACGCGAATAACACGAATGGTACGTTTTAAGCCATGTATTCACTAGGGGACAAATTGTCCCTCAACAGCACGCGCGGCATAGAGTCTACGTGACGTTGCAACGTCGTGCACTGTTCCGCGACCTCGCGCACAACATAGCGCGGCATTTCTACGTGCCGTGGCAACGTTGCCATGCGCACGGTACCCGAGCGTACTCACTGCAACATTCCGCGGAGCGTCAGTACCACGTGGTATGTTTACAAGTGAATACGCATGCGCTGTATCTGTCAAGATGACAATGCGGGGAAACGAAATCGTTCTCGAACTCATCGAGCTGTATCGATCGAAGATCGCATAGAATGTCCGTCCTTCTTTCTCTTTGCAGTTAATAATTTCGCATTCTCCTCTTTTTTCTCCTCTTACTTTTCGATAAACTCATTAACATAAACAGATACGCGGCTATCATCATAACCTCATAGGGCGATATATTTCCGTGACGTCTGGAAAACAATAATTATTTGCAAAAAGGACCTTGTTTTTAATAATATTCAATTTACTACAGTAAAACATCGTTAATTTGAAATTGCGACCCAAAAAAACATTTCGAATTGCGCGGAAGCCCGTTTTCGCCAAATGTGATACCGCAGCTGTCATCCATAACCTCATCGGATGACATTTCCGCGACAAGATATGCGAGTCCCGGTGTGTACACGTCAATTGACCGCGTCATTGTCCCCGAAACATGAGCGTAGATGTTGATGCGACATGTCGAGCGGAATGTTTCGCGATTTGTCCCCTAGTGAATACATGGCTTTAGTAGCACCCTGTACCCGGAGCTGTGGCGAGTGCGATACTCGGCGCGATGACGAGCCATTAGCCATCACCGCGCGGGCACCAGGATTACATTGCGTCGCGCGCCTGCGCGGATGGCGAGGGCCTCCGTGGCGCGCAGCGGCGACTCTGCATATAAATTGAAATGTGCATGGGAAGCGAGATTATTTGATGCGATTTCGACGCCGTTCGGCCCGCCGACACAGCGGGGAACGGCGAACGCAAATATTCATTTCAGACAATATGGTGCACACGTCTGAGCTAAACCGTGTAACTAAATTGTTGAGTAGCTCGTCGGTCTAGTGGTACGTATATAGTATATAATGGTGGGTGATACGAACTGTATTCCGGGATACCAGCAAGTTAGTCCTCTGTTCGTAGCGCGAGCGTTTAGCTTAGTTTAAAAATGATGTGAGAATATTGATGCGACATGTGTTCCGCATTCGCATCTCTATTTTTAAAAAGCTTTAGTTTGAATACGAGGAGATTAGAAGTAAAAGGGCCACTGTGCATATCACGAGAGTACAGGGCGACTTATTAGAAAATAACTATCTGGCAAAGAGTGTCAACTTCGCAATTATTGATAACCGATTTTGAAAGCATATTTGCATGTGTTAGGTTAGGTTAACATTTTATCAATAGCATATTCCTTTTAAAATTTTCACTCTGACTTTAAAATCGGTTACGATTACAAAAAAATATATTATAAATTTCGTCTATTGTGACGCTGTCTCCTTATACAATCTAGTTAATAATATGTACGATGTAAAACACAAAACATCAAGCCATGCATATGTAAATATTTTCTATTTGGACCCTTTGGATGAAGAAATTAGTGTACAGTTTTATATAAAAGTGGTCAGACGTGATTTTTACGGTAGCGCATAGCAATAAAAATGGACCGGATTGTAGATATATTACAAAGTGGAAATTTCGATAACGTATATGGCGTGGACCAAGTGATTAATGGGGCATTATTTATAACGCCTAGATAGTATTAAAAATGACAACCAAATCGGCAATGTGATAAACAATTATTAAAACTGAATTATTTATTACACTGTCCGGGCATTATGAATATTGCCAAGTGTTTGTTGGGCAATTTGATATTTTAAGTACATCTCGCGGGACGCGGGAACAGATAACAAATGCATGACGAGCACTGACTACGTTAGGTTAGGTTTAACGGTTATACTGTCACACAACAAAAAAATTTAACATAAAATACGCATTTAAATTATTCGGTCCGATAGGTGAAGAACATTCTTTGTAATGCCCGGTCAGTACAATTATTTCAACAGTTATTATCATATTGCCCTATCATATTGGGCATTTTTCAAACTGTCCGGGCATTATAAATAATGTCCTATTAATCACTTGGTCCACAACATATACATTAACTAGTATATATACTAGGTATAAGTTATAGTCTAACTAACTAACTAACTAACCATCACGCCGTTTCCCTGCAGGGGTAGGCAGAGAGGATTGAACGCCACACTCTTCTATCCTGGCACACCACTTTTGCTTCGGCCACATTCATACATCTTCTCATACACGTTCTACGATTGTTGCGGCTTTTAACAGGGCCATCCTCAAATACTTGTAGTACCTGATCGTGCCAGGTCTTTCGCGGACGCCCTCTATTCCTGTTGCCTTCAACATTCGCCTCATATATTTTCTTAACCATCCTTTCCTCGTTCATACGTTCCACATGACCAAACCATCTCAGCACTCCTTTCTTTATTCTATCTACTAATTTTGTTCATTCCTCACTCTATCGACCAAAGATTTTCCACACAAGCGTCTTAGTGACCGCATTTCAACCGCATTCAGTCTACTTTCATTCCTCTTTTGCCAATTCCAGGCTTCACTTCCATACATAAGGGTTGGCGCTAGAACGCCATTATGTACCGCTAGTCTTGCTTCTTTTGACAGATTCTTATTGGCCATAATTGCATTTAGTGCACCATTAACAAAGTTATAGTCAGTGCTTACATATACTAGTTAATGTATACATTATCAAGATTTAACACTTTGTATGTAACATATATGTATAAGGGATGGGTCCACACACTAATTGAGTATGTTGGCATCCTGAAGGCAATGACGCGATGGATAGATTGCGGGCTAGGCTACTTCCTCGGTGATGCATACAAAGTGGGTGTTGTTGCAGAAGCGATACGAAGAGGAATATCGCTGCACTATAGTCACAGGAAGGAGTTCATGGAGCTCGTGATCCTTAGTCATGAGGAAGAAGAATCATACAATTATCAGTTAACTGCCGGATAATAAAAATAATGATAAAAATTAAACAGAATGGAATGAATAATATTAGCATTATTATCTTAAATGAAAATATTCAACAATGCGCCATTAATAGGTACCGTAAAATGGGGCTACTTTGCACATGTTTCGATAGTATTTTGATAGTTACTTTTTTTAACATAAAAAATTAATTATTTTTTTGCTCCAACAGAACAACGTGTCCTTTGGCTCTCAAATTCACGGCAATATCAAGCCCCACTACCTCTACAATTTTACATATTTATATATTTTTTTAAAGTATCGAAGTTACCCGAGTGTGGGGTTTCTTTGACAAGGTATATTGAAATGCAACACAAGTCAAAGATCTAAAGCATAAAAGTTACTTTAACATCATTTTGATAAAAAAATTACTTAATTATGCTTTATTACGAGAAATTAAATTAAAAACAACGAGTTTTGACAATCAATTTGTCATTTTTATTAAATAAATATTTAACATAATAATAGCAAACACTTAGGGTACAATTATAGGCACGTAATCAGTCTTGTAATTGTCTTTGGATTCAGAATTAATTTTAACATTATAAGAATCAACTTTAGCAATAAACTTAACAAATTTGAACAACAATAGAAAATGCTAAAAATAATTATTAATCTGTATCCTCGCACACCATACATCCATAGGCAGGATTGGTTGAGCCTCTGTTACACCTGCTACAAATCAAACTTTTGCAAGTGATGCAGCAAATACAGTCGGCGGCATGGCGGTAGAGCTGAAGTCACATTTACAAATGAAAGAGAGGTTGTCATCTTTCATCTGGCCCGTTATTCCCTTCTTGCAAGACAGCTCACTTGGAGGAATATCTTCTTCACACAAGGTCACGCGGGCTCGTTCCGCACACGTTTAAACTGTATTTTGGTGCTCTATTAAAATAGCGCCAAAAACTGTCAAAGTTACCCTTAAAATGAACCCGAATGAAATGAAAATGAAATAAAATGAACCCCTTAGAATAACCCCGTTTTACGGTATACCATAATATAGCCGCTTAGGGCGTAGATTATTATTAGAGTATATTCTGTTTCATTATTTATTATTTTGCATTATGTTGTACGTAACGTATTGTAGAAATATTTTCAGACCGTAAACCGAAATGTTTTTTCAAATATCTCCGCTGTATATCTCACTTTGCTCACATAATATGGCGCCTCTGTATCTTCAAAAGCTCTGCATCCCAGACGATGTAAATGGTAGACGCCAAACTCTAAGGTCAGCCACTACTTCAGCTGCAAGAAGGGTAGTAGAATCGATCATCCACTGCTAGAAGACTGAGCTTAGTGAACGGAACAGTGTGAAACACTTAAAAACTCAAGTCTTTTTGAAAAATTATTTTCATAAGTTCGCAATGCTAAATATTGAACACTAGTGTTAGACTAAACAAAGATTGTGTAAAGCGCCATTGAGGTGAATTTATTTACAAAATTGGCGCTAAATAATTTATCCTTTTTTATTATTATTATTACGAAGCAAATTTTGCATACTTATATGCAATAGGAATAACGCTAAACAAAGGCATCGCCTCTCTTCACTCTCTAACCAGTAGATGTCGAGTATCGCCGGGTACAGACGACAAGTATATACATATACCATTAAAACGAGCCGAACGAGTTTTCGATTCTCAAATATCATGATTTCAAAATTCCAACAAGCTGAAGTAATTAATATTTAAAAGAAACCGATGCTGTGTTCATTCAAACATTCAAGGCTCCACGATAGCGTGTTTGAAAGTACATACACACATACACGAATATACGTTCTAGTAAACATGGAGACTGTTGATAAAGCGTTAGCGACGTCAGTAGAGATAAGAATAAGAAGAGTTGAAAGTTGATCGTAAAAAAGCAATTTCCAGCTACGGTATCAGTAAGTAATGGATGTCGACTAAATCTAAAAAGTGGCTCCTGCGTACAACAGCAGCAAACGGCTACCATCTGCGCTGGTCCACCGATATAGAGGCATCGATGTCTATTTTAGTGACTCCACATTCGACCCTTCTAACGAACAATCTCATTGTCGGAACATTCCTGAGGTTTGAAATAACATTGTTCCGCTTCCCAATGGATTTTTTGTTGTTGTTTGAACTGTCATTACGACAGATCGCGCTCGTTAAGCCGGCGCGGCGACCCGCTGCGGTCGGCTTGAAATCTAGTCGTGCTTCTGATTAATTGTAAATAAATTTGACAATGCTAGGATATGGCGATGTTATCGACACGCACGATTCTAAAAAAAATCGGCCCGTGTGCTGTGTTATTACCGCGTACGGTACCGTATATGGTGGACGTACAATGACATGGTTGTTGGTAGAGGAACACAACGATTTGAGAATACCGATCATTCATTCGTTGGATTCTGTTGAACCTTTGTGCTTTTCATAATTTTCACTAGCTTTAATTTAAAACGGGGATATACGGAGTGGAATAGAGCTAGTCCAAAGTACTTTTAAGTTAGGTTTCTTGTCTAAATTATGAGATAAACATGTTCAAGCAACAGTGTCCTAATCAATAGTTGTGGAGATAGGCGACTTGAAGGATTGCATTTTTTTTTCAATATTTCTGACATGGCTTCTGTAAAATGTTGAATATTTTTCATGTAACCTATGAAATAAAATTATGATGACATTGAAAAAGAATTCTCTTTAAATTTCTGCAACGTTTTAATGATTTTATGAATGAATTTTAAATATTTGATATAAGTAACTTGAGTAGTCAAAAATATTGGAAAAAAAATCAATTTTTGAAGTCGTCTATCTCCATTACTATTTACATCTCAACGAAATGGATAGTAAATTTTTTGTATTATTATTATTTTACCTTTAAACTATCATTATTTGTACCTTTAACTATATTATTATTTTATCTGTCTTATGTTTTTCTGTATTATTATTTTACCTTTAACTATTATTATTTGTACCTTTTATCTGTATTATTATTTTATCTGTCTTATGATATTTCTTTTTAAATTTATATTTTGTATTTTTGTAAAAGCTCATAAGGGCGTTAAATAAATAAATAAATAAATAAATAATAGGACATTGTTGCTTAAATATTTTCAACTCGTAATTTATGTATAAATCTACTTGTAATGTAATGTGGACTAGCTCTGTTGAGAGGTAAATTGCTCACGGTGTGGGTGTGACTGGTATTGGTTGATAACAGTAATTAAAAACTATGACTGATTAACCGATTCATCACCATTGTTAATTACAGTCATTTTTATCTATATACTATCAATATTCGTTTCAAGTCAGATTGTTGGTGCAGTGGTCGTGACACCGGCAAGTTAATCCTATTTTCATAGAAACGAGCGTTTATATCGTTTTGAAAATAGCATGAATATTGATGCGACACGCATTCTGTGTTCGCATCTCTATTAAAAAAAAAATGGTAGGTCAAATACAGTCGACAGTTTATTTCTTGTGAAAACAAGGATGTTTGGAATATGTACATCTTTATGCGCTAGGTGCTACGTGCGGATAGATCCGAATCGGCGTAATTTTTTCAGAACATCAATCAAAATATGAATTGCAAACAAAGAGATATAACTCGCCAGCGAGCATACATCAGGTGCATGCAATAAGTGCATTGAAGCATGGTTTGTACGTAAAAATGTTTTAGAAAAAAGTGAAATTAAATATTTATCTGACAAATTATATTAAAAACTGAGTGGTACGATATAGGTTGTGTCACAGAGACATTATTTGATTAATAATGTCTCTGTGACATAAATCCAGCACTGTTCTGAAAGATTTGAACAAACTCAAAATATTCTGAATTGTAAATACTGGTAAAAAAAGGAATTTAACAAAAATTGGAAATAATATTTCCTTGGCGTATCCTAATGTACATGCAAGTATTGGTGAATTTCATTCACACATAAAGTATATTGCTCCATAATTCCGTAAAAAATCTTGGTGGGGGCTCAGGTGGTTGTGATCTCAATTAGCGACATCTGTGGGGATTTAGGGGAATGAAAATGGCTTTGTACAGGCCGCATGGAAAAGGCGCTTACAACTCATATATGAAAGCTTTCCACGCAATTTGAACATATATACAACTTCCAAAAAATGAATAAGCATGGTATATTCTATCATGGGTGGAAATGGCGAATGTTACAATTGTGTAAAGTGATCACTTAAGCCAACCATAAAAAGATAGGTCATAAGTCCTATTACACCCAAATGACTTCTATACCTACTTTCCCATAATTAATACAGTTTCGTCTCTGTGAGATATCTATAATATACATTAATTGATTAATAATGTCTCTGTGACATAAATCCAGCACTGTTCTGAAAGATTTGAACAAACTCAAAATATTCTGAATACATATTTTATTTAGATTTATTTTTTAGAAATTCTAGTTAACTACCAAGGGCCTATTTCGGCGTACTAAACGCACGCCGCAAATATTTTGGTAGATTCCGCTAGATGTGATCCAATTCCGTTATCCAATTTCATAAAATAATCGGACAAGGATCGCGAATCACGATATTTTCAAGCGCTTGATCATTGTCAGTGATTGTGACTTAAAAATATCTGTGATTTAATTAACTCACGATTCAAAATTTTGAATTTATCAATACATAATATAAATGTTTAAAAAAATTGAGGAATTAAATGGTATATTATTTAAGAAGTTTAAAGATACCGCTTGTTCAATTAGTTTGAAGATGAAGATCTTCAAGCCGGTCCTAAATAAATTTACAAACTACCGTTGAATAAAAAACCAGAAAAAAGTATAATAGGGACATGATAAAAACGCCTTGAATATTAAACTTGATCATCTTTAGCAAACTGAGATCTGTGTTGCCGAAATGGGCGTGGCCATAGCTGAATCGCTCAACAATAATGTAGTCCCATGAGAATTCTAAGAAACACTCCAACGCCGTATAAATTATCACACCTTAAAAACTCGCGACAAAATACATTATAATATTTTGTATTATAACATAATTTCAAGGAACTCAAGTGACGCATTTCAAAATAAATATTCAGTGAAAAAGAACGCCGATCGGTTTGGAAACATCCTTAATTTAGCCCTGGTATTAAAATATGCTAAATTATATTGATGACAGTGTAAGTTACTGGTATCTACTTTCCATGATCTGTATGGAGTAATATCTTGGACTTCGAGAAGGGAATACAGAACATGGAAAATGATGCTCTACACAACATGCAGTGAAATAATTCTTAATTAGGTACTTGGTCAACTTGCAGAAATTAATGATCTCCAAAAATATGGACAGACCAAGTCTAAGTTAGAAGAGAGGAGAGAGATAGAGGAAGAAGTAGGGCATGCAAATTTTCCGTAAAATTACATTACCGGTAAATCGGTATGAATTTAATACCGGTTTACCGGTAATTATGGCATTACGATATAATATTTAAAAATCATTTAACTTACATCTCAGGACATCACTATTTTAATAAGTAATGAAACTGTAGTGACGAAATATTGAAAGAGGAAATTTATAGTACATATAACTGGACTCCACGAAACTTCAGAGAAAAAACTTTCACTAAAAATTTGTCGGAAGATAAAATAGTCGCCAAGGGATGGATAGTAATCAATAGTACCGTTAGCTCAATTAGTATTTTTGCCATGGTTAGTCTCGGGTCCCCAAGGCACAAGTATTACGCCAGAGAAAATTCCACGAAATTCCGGGTAAACGAATCATACAAAAAAAAAAAACACTCAAATCTCTTCTTTCAAAAGTCTTGCTTTCTGCAAATATCGTTAACCGTCACATAATATCGTAGTTTAAAAATATTATTACATAATGCATCAAAAAGTAAAGATAATTTATTGAAATCATTGGTACTTAGATACCTACATATTTATAGGTAATTCGGTAATGATTTTAGTCACATTTACCGGTAAATAGGTTAAACGAAAACCGGTAATATGAAATAGGCATCGGAACCCAAACCTTAATTAAATGTAATATAGTAGACAGGTAGACCAAAGTAATCCACGTATCCATATATCCATCGTGCATATCCATCGTTCTGATTAAGCCCATGACGTAACGCTTTTTCAATAAGGTTTAATCTATAAGGTGTCAATTCATGTGGTCTTATCTGGTTTTTCTCAGTCTGCCAGCCGCCTTGTGCATCCGCTCTGCTAATGTTCCACTTACCTTATCAACAGAAGCACCTACTTTGCTATCGGAGACCATCGTTAACCGACCAGTGATGTGCATAATATATATTTTACCCATACCCGTATAACCAATCGGGCACAGGTAGGTACCTACAGCAAAAAGGATATGTTTATAACTCCAGCAGACTTTTCGTGGAATTCGCGCTCGCGAGGCAGATCGTTAAGAGTCCAAGGACGTTATCCAATGTTGTATCATCTCGTGATAAGGATAACATCACTGACGCGAAACACAGAACAAGGCTGGTTTGTTGCAATAATGTCAGTAGTTGATGCATAATTATCCACCGATTTTTTTCGCGTCGTTTTTTCTTTAATTTGACGTTTAATTGAAATTTGTCATAATATAATTTTCTAAGATTTTATATTATTATAAGTAAAAAATGTAGACTTCTTCTGTTTATATATTTATAAAATTAATAATGGACCCACAGCTTTTGAATTCATAATAAAAATAAAAATAACATGACCACTGCATAAGAAGAATACATGAAATAAGATTAGGGGAGAGGGGGGCATAGTGGGATAGCGGGGCAAAGCGGGAAATCCCTATGACAGCTCGAACGAAAGACGTGCAATGTTTCAAAGGGCTCGCTTTAATTGGTCGTCAGTCGGCACGTGACCTTCACGTGCGATCCATGCCATTTCGACAGCCGTTTATGCTATATAAAAAAAGACTAAAAAACAGTGTTTTCGTTAAAAAACAATACGTGAAATTAAACAGCAATTCTTTATCGAACTCAATTATATATTGTGGTGTTTGGTTTTTCGTTTTGAAGCAGTACCTTCTGGACTTCATAATTAAAAGTACAAGATTGTCTGTGAAAAAGATAAGATTTTGTCAGTTTATGTTTTGTTTTTAAAGTAATAATACATTTGTCCCACAAAGGGGGCATAGCGGGGCAAATGCCATTTTACATTTATGTATCACATATCGTAGATTTTTTATCGTAATCGTGAAAAACATATCCATAGTCGTTCGCAATGCAGTAAACCATGATATTGAGTCAAAACTTGTTGTTTAATCATAATATTTTATCTTGTAGGTATGTTTGAGTCTTAAGTATCCCACTATGCCCCCCCTCCCCTACCTTTTAAATGAAACCACAATCGCAAAATTCAGTCATGCACCGTGGAATGAATTTGTACAGTAAACTAACCGGGGAAATTAAGGATGAAAAAATATATAACAACTTTTAAGAGGAAGCTAAAGAAATATGTATGTGATGTTGAAAAGGAACCCCGATAATGTATTTATCCAAAAACTTTAATCTTAATTTGTCAACAAATAAAACTTTTGACTTTCGTCCAGTATGCTGACGATACGCTTTGTTTATAGTAAATTTTCTGCGTAGAAAATTTAAAAAAAATGAGATGATGGACCATGCAATAGGATCCTAACTTCAGCCCGAAAGGGACTTAGGACTTTTTGAAGATCACAATACTCAAGAATGATGAGAATAACACGGCGAAAGAATGAAAATATAACTTATTTTTTATTTATTGAAAGGAATTCTTAATACACGAATAATAAGATTTTTATTTGTTTTAAAACTTCAAAGTACCTAGATATTGACTTTTTTACAGAAGCGAGCGAGGAGAATTATTTAGTTTATATATACGATTTTTTATATAAAAAGTCTTTATTGCTTTTTGTAGTCATTTTTCATCTGTAATATTTCTTGCACATGCTATTCGGTGAGCTGTCGAAATATTTTTTCCCTAGATATGTATAGTAATATTGCACAAGTGGGTGTCAGGTACAATTTTGTGCAGGAATATAAGTTTTTGTCGTGTGCGATTTTTAGTTATAAAACTATGTTTGTCTTTCTTTAATTATTTGTATCATTGTATTTCACCGAATAGATCAATAAATTTTAATACTTTCAATTTTTCGATTACAAGTTGTGTTGGATAATCCATTTGTTTTTCATAATATCATGTTGTTTTTCAGACGTTGTACAATTTCAAACAACAGTAGATTTATTTTATATACCGCTCCCCAGCTGATTACAGCGTATTATAAATTTGCTTGCATTATAGCGTTGTTAACTAAATATAAGCAAAGGGAAAAAGAAAAGGATGCCCGATGAAAAGGTTCATGAATGGAGCAGATGCAGAAGACCTGGAACAGACTAAGGATCGATGAAGAGAACTTCAAAGACAAGGGATTATTATAAGAAATTATATAATAAAAACATTCGTTTAATGCAAAATACTTACCTATTCGATATAAATTCAATTAATTCGGTCATGATTTGATTCGAATAGAGTAAACGACATTCACAATGCACCCCAACGTGACTTAGGACAGGCCATGTCCGGGGCACGTGCGAGACACGCGTGGGGGACGCGCGCCCCTGTCCCACCTGCCCGGGCAGGGTCCGCCCTCCCCTCCAGGGCCTAATTCTTCATTTCTGGTGGGCGGACTCTCTAATTGCCTCGAAGGAAGTTTACGGTATTTTTTAGTACTCCTAATGTACGCGTGTATGTTGGTTTCTCCTGGAAAATTTCCACAGGAAGTTTATTTTATTTTATTTATTTATGAGAAACTATTGCCATTGATATAATATGTAAACAAAGATACACCCTGCTTTTGATACGGTATTTAGAACCCGTTCTTAGCGTAACACTGACAACTTTGCACTCTGCTTTTGACAGTATATTGCAATCCAACACTTCACAATAGGGTAATTTCACCGTTTTTTAATAGAAAAATCCTAGCTTCGGTTTAGACAATACGTTTATGAAAAAAAAATTTTTTGTGTATTAACATTAAACTCCCGCCAAAACGCTTTTTTTTCGCAAGTGACGTTAGGTATGACTTTTTATGTCATCTGACGTATAACACGTAACAGCAAATTCGCGTATTTAAACGTTCATTCGTTTTTTTACAAAACAAACAGGCTTTTTGTATAGTGTGTCCATAATGTCAGGGAAAAAGTATTGTAGATATTATATGATACCCACATGTAGAAATTCATTAAAAACAAAGTAAAAACAAAGCGAAGACGAACGGTTACCATAGAAACGAAACAAATTACAGCGACAAAAACCATAGATCACGTATGTTTATCTATAATTCTTGCCAAACAACGTCACGATTTTTATTATAAAAATTATGAATGAAAACATTATCCTACACCATCCATACTTACTGAGTTACAAAATATATAATTTATCTATTTAATATATTTTCATACATATCTGTAAAATGTGAAATTACCCTATTTCAATACATCAGGCATGATGATAGACTGTACAATGAAATCTGAAACGTCGGCCAAAAAGGCGGTACATACATGTCATGTTAGCGGAATATTCCAGAATTATATATTATATTATAACTAACTAACCAACTTGCCATCGCGCCGTTTCCCCGTGGGAGTAGGCAGAGAGGATAGAGCGCGACACTCTTCTGTCCTGACATACAACTCTCGCCTCATCCACATTCATACATCTTCGCAAGCAAGCTCGACGGTTGTTGAGGCTTCTAACGGGATCATCTTCCAGTATCTGGTTAATCTGGTTATGCCACGTCTTATATTATATATTCTAACCAAAAGATTGTACATTAGTAACAAACAGAGAGAATAAAAAATTATAAAATCACGTGAGCGTACAAGTAAAATACTGCAATACATTATAAAGCTAGACTTAGAGTGAAGCCAGTATCCGAGTATTTTAAAAACATGGATAAATAAATTTAATATTTAACGCGATTAAAATGGAAATAAAGGAAATAAATGGTTCCAAAACATTATTAAATGTTTTTGAATTTTTTTGATATAGGAATTTGGATATATGTATGCTTTGAAACTCAAGCTGATTTGTAACAAGCAATAACTTCAGATTCATTACTTATATGTACTTGTTATGATAGTTAACTTATATGTAAAATGTAGGAATGAGCTTAGAGAATGTATTGACACTCAAATCTTAACAATAATTAACAATAATTGGGTAGGTTTTGGTACTCGACCACTCAATTATGCATCAACCTAATATTTATATGGAATGATACCTAGAGTTCATTTCTTCTTTCAAATCTTTATTCATTGAGGATAAACCTTGACCTTTTTGAAAGATTTCGCAATCATTATTTTTAAATGTGTGATTAAGCTTGACCTCGTAGAAAACGATAACACAAGTGCTCTTTACAAAGACCGACAATGGAAAATATGGGCCATTACAGCGTAAAACCAATATATTATTTTTTCGTCATTTTATTTATCATGTGACATATACGCACGTGATACATAGTTCTAAAATGTGTTATTTTTCTATCATTTTATTAATCAAGCAACTTATGAGTATGCGTGTGACATATAGTTCAGCTTATCACCCACGCAAGTCCGGGCAATTTTTTTAAAGAGAGATAACAAACAATACACAAAACAGTATTAATCATTGGGTAACAGGAAACGCGAAAAAATGATTTATTGAATAAATTTGAAAATTAGTTAACAAATTAAGAATTCTTCGAGAGAGGCTGACGAAGGTGGCATCAAGAAAAATGTGTCTTTTGAATTTTTTTCATATATGTTTACTGTGGTTGATAATGCAAAAAAAAACTCCATGATTTGAAAATTCTGGCGAATAATCAATAACATGTAAGTATGCATAAAAAAACATTTACTATATTCAAGTTTTTTATTCGGTTCTGTTTAATATCTATTAAGAAATAGCAAGCATTTTTCCTTATCTTCAAATATTTTATCTTTATCCATTATTTTACTAATATTGATACCGATATCTGATACTGAATTATGATGTGAGAAAATGGAATGATGAAATCTTATGATTTGATTACTTGAACAGAGTTTTAGGAACATCTATAAATCTATTGCATTAGTAGGGACACTTTTTATGTTCTTGGGTATCTAATAAAAGACAAGGACACAAAACACAGGAAAAATATCAACACTATACAAGAATCTTAATGTCAAAACTACTACAGGATCGCGGCTTGTCATCGCGAATTACTTGCAGCGGATACTATAAAGATTTGTTACAAACACACAAGATAATTATTGAAAACTGACAGATTATAAAATATGTGACAAATATACTTTACCACGCACATTGCCTTCAACACTCGCCTCATATATTTTCTTTGTCATCCTCTCCTCTCTCGTACGTCCCACAAGATCTCAGTAATCCTTTCTTTATTATATCTACATAATCCATCTACACTGTCTGTGATTCTACGCTTCGTAATACGGAAGAGTGCCTCAGAACGCCATTTTTGAAAAATCATTTCCGCAAGTTCGCGGTTTCAAGTTGTAAATACTGTACAGTGTATGGATATACAGTTTTGTAGAGCATCGTTGTGTCAAGGAGACATTTTAACGAAAATGGGGGTGTATAAATTATTCATTATTATTAAAACTATGCAGGATGTTACAGATCTTTACGGGTGAATTTCTGTCTAAAATGTGAGTCGAAAATGTTGGATCGACAATGTTCTAATATCAATAGTTATCCGAACTATCATAGTTATCATAATTTGCATTTTTTTTCAATATTTCTGATTTGTATTCTGATAAAATTTTGACTATCATTAAAGTAACATATATAGTATATTAAAAATTCATTCGCTTCAATATAAGGTTTCTTACCATTTTATTTGACTTGTATTAAAGCTAGAAATAAAAGATAATAATTTATTTATTTTATTTATTTATTGTAGGCATATACCTACATAGTACATAATTTCATGAATACAATAATACATTCATACAATAAAACGTTTTACGTTTAAAAGTGCTTTGGGAGGAGTCACATATTTCATTTCATTTCATGGATATTAAAATTGTAAAAATAAGGTGAAACAAAATAAATAAATATATAATGAAACTTCTGGGAATTTCATTGCTTTGGGAGGAGTAGTCACATCTTTCATCTCATTTTATGGATATTAAAATTGTAAAAATAAGGTGAAACAAAATAAATAAATATATAATGAAACTCCTGGGAATTTCAAGGAGTTTTTTTAATAATTTTTTTTAGTTCATTTTTAAATGACGTAAAGTCTTGATTTTTTTTAATTTTTCGGGTAATGAATTGAATGTTTTAATTCCTAAAAAGGAATAATCATTAAACTTACTTATATTTCAACATCACACTCCACCTTTCGCACCCCTTCTCAACAAATATTGAAACTGTAAATTATGTAATATTGTCACATCTTGCTAATATCATTAATAATTAATCTCAAGTGGAACCTTTATAATTGGCATAATTTAAAAAATATATATCGAATATTATAAATTCATTTGCTTTTATATAAGTCATAATAAAATGATTAAAATCTTGCAGAAATTTAAACCGGAATTTTTTAGACTGAAATGTCGTTAATAAAAATTATTTGAATTGTATTAAAGCGAATGAATACCTAATCATTTACCTAATAATGTTGATATAAGACAGTCTAATGATAGTTTAAAGTTTTAAAAAAATAAGTAGAAATATAAAAAAAATGCAATGTTTGAAGTCGCTTATCTCGATCATTATTGATATTGAAACAATGTTTTTTTGAACATTTTCGACTCACAATTTTGACAGGAATCTGCCTGTAGGTAGAGTATTTTGGACTAGTTCTGTTACACCTTGTATTACGATCCAGAACAAAGTTTGATTTTGACACAACGTAAATCGAAACAACGCACATCGAATCGTCGCAAATCGAGACCCTAATTTATTTTCTTCACCTGCCTGTAGAGTATTTTGGACTAGTTCTGTTACACCTTGTATTACGATCCAGAACAAAGTTTGATTTTGACACAACGTAAATCGAAACAACGCACATCGAATCGTCGCAAATCGAGACCCTAATTACGTAAATACACCTTGTATTACGATCCAGAACAAAGTTTGATTTTGATACAACGTAAATCGAAACAACGCACATCGAGTCGTCGCAAATCGAGACTCTAATTTATTTTCTTCATCGCCCGGTCGGCGCTCGTGCGCCAGTCCTGCCCTGCCGTCTTGCACAATACCTCTCGGCCCTCTCGAGTGCGGCCCTCCCTTTGACCCGCCCTTACGGCCCGTTAACACGACACCGCAGATGTCAGCTGGGGTTGAGTGCCGAATTGTTCACGTAATAATAATTATAGGATTTCATATTTACATCATTAAAAAAGTAACCGGCTTGTGTACTTGAGTGATCGATTTGACAACAAATATGGGGAGTTCAAATGCCAACTCAATTAGGGCCGGTTGTTTCAAGTTGGATTAAAATAAAAGTAAAATATATATAGATTTTTACGTTCTCCACCAATCAAACGATCCGTTTCCGTAAAAATCTATGCTTTAAACGAACTTTTATTTTAATCCAACTTGAAATGACCGGGCTTTAGTTGCCCACCAATTGAATCCCTCCGATTTAGTTTGAAAATTATTTTTAAAAAAGTAGCTGTTTGTACCCGGCGTTGCACGGGTTAAGGATTAAATTAAAAATAACTTTTGGGGGGAAACAAAGGTTCCTTTGTTTTGCAAAGCCTCATGTATGCGAAATTTGGGTCGGATCGGTCGAAAGGTTCAAATTTGCTTGGATAATATAATCAGGGGGAAGGATAAAGAGGGACGCCTATGTTACCCGCCGGGTCCTAAAGATGCAAAGATGCAAAAGAATGCAAAATTTGAGTCAGATCGGTCAAACGATGTAAATTTGCATAGAGAACAAAAAGACATGGAGTTTTATAGGTATAGATGAATAAAAAAATTAACGTCCTTAAATACATAATGTTTTGGAATATAAATTAGAACTAGTCATGGTGAAACTATAAACCACCAAAATATATAGACATGAACTAACGCAATTTTTTTGGTACGCTACCTGGTGCCACGGCCTGTTCCAAAATGTTTGACATACTTCCGCTGTGACCCAAATCCCTTTCCTAGGCACGGGTTTAGTTTACATATTTTATACAATTTTTTAATCGGTTGCGCAATCACCGTTATTTGAGATTTGTATCTGATTGTATTGATGATTGATAACTGATTTATCTCAATTCGACGGGCAACCTTCGGCACACTATACAACAGCTAAATCTCAATCAGCAATCATCGATACAATCAGATACAAATCTCAAATAACGGTTATTGTGTAACCCGTTAAAATAACGGCATCACTAGTTCCAATTTATTTTTATATATCCACATGTATACATATACTGGTACTGCATTCGAATGGGAATTATTGGAATTTACATAATAGTATGTATGTAACTTAATGATATTTATATATAAAAAAAACTAGTACTAGTGAAAATACGATGTTTCATTCAAAACAGTGATTTGCTTGTAAAATTCGATTAGATAGACCGAATACAATACAGAAACCGCAATAGGTGTCTTTTCATTTTACTAAGTCGTTTATGGCCACGGCGGCTCGAGTTGCGTAGGTACAGATTAACTTGATTGGTTAAATTTGATCGGTCGATCGATAAATTCAACTCAAAACGGGTAAAGCGCGGCTGGTATTTTGAATTAATTTGTTTAAAATAACTTACGAATACATAAATAAAACTGAAACTAACCTAAACCCTTTAATACCTACCAAACCTAAATCTCACTTTTTTTTGTTGGACTTCTCAGTGTTAGACGTTGGATCGGTGTTTTTTTTTTCAATATGGCAGTCAGTTAATACAGTAGAAACACATCACACTAAAAATCCGTCGTCCTCCAAAATACGACTGATAAAAAGTTTTTAAAAAGTTGGTCCATTTAGATTTATCCATAATCGCAGACCATCAAAACATATAGACTCAGAACTAACGTTAACTGACTTTCTTGGTTAGTTAACGTTAGTTCTTCAAACGTAAGAACTAAACGTTAACTTCTTTCAAAAGTATACCTACACATAGAATTAGCGTTAACACAACCTAGTGCCACAACTGGTTAGGTTAGGTTAGGTTAGCTTTGTTTAAAAAAATTACATCTTGCATGTAAATTTTGAATTTTGTAAATTTTGTAAAAAAACGTGTAAATTTTGAAACAACTATGAAAAGATCAAATTAAGTACTTTTATCAAGTATAATGTATTAGTAAACAAATCGCTCTTTATTACAAAAAGACGTTTTGGAAGAAAATTTGAAAAGAAGTTTAAAAACTTAACCATAAAAACCAAGTTTTTATTATACTCCCTTTCTCATTTAACCAGGTTTCATGCCTACTGCACGCGTCGGGATCATTACTCATTTGTATTGATTCCAATTTGAAAAAACCATTAAAATTTCGAAAAATCCAAAATTATACTATAATTATTAAAAAAAATTAAATGAAAATTTATTGGATCATTTTTATCGTAGCCGCGAGTCTGCCTGCAAAGTTTCAGCTCGATTGGATCACGGAAAAAGGGTTAAAAATCGGTACAAAGTTTTTCCGGCAGCCAACAAACCGCAGACGCTACTAGTTAAAAGAAAGGGAGTAAAAAACAACCTCGGGGATTTAATTATGCAAGAATAAATACTTTAATTGCAGTATTAATGGGTCCGAAACATATGCGAGGGGGAACATTCTTCCGCTATGACCCAACCCCCATTCCTAAAGAACAGGTTTTAGTTTATATATGTAATTTTTTTACTCTGTGTCCATTATATTGTTATGTTTTCAGCACCGTAAAACCTCATTAACCGAGCGCATAGATAATAAAGGTAGGCAGTTACACTGCTTGTGTGTTAATACACCTTTACAATATGCGCGGTAAGTGGAGTGGGGACGAGACTATCCGGGACGGATTGGCTCTGCTAGGTTTCCAAAAAAAGGAAGTATCCACTTGTAAAGTCGCCCGAGTCGCGAATATTCCCGCGGCCAGTCACCGTCACGCTCCGGTGCCCGGCGCACGGACATGTATGCGTGCCGCACTGTGTAGGTACGTTATTTATAGACGTGTGCGAGGGAATTATTAAATGGAACCGGCAAAATGGCTTATGGGTTGGTACAGCAACAACGAAACGCAATTAAGTCGCGGGTTTACCTACAGCTAAAAAAACAATTGGTTTTTTCAAATATTCTTACTGACAAAAATAAATTACACGAAATATAACAAAATATAGTTACTTAAAAAAGTAATATATAATAATAATAATAATAAAGCCTTTATTCACTGACCAGGGGAAACAAGGGGGAACAGGAAGGAAAAGATAAAAAGGAAACACTGGAAAGAGTAAAGAGAGACACACAGACACACACACAAACACAAAGAGAGATATAGACTAGTATATATATATATAGATATATAGATAAAAACATAGATAAATGTCATTTAAGCAGCCAGTTTGTTGGTCAGGTTGTCTCTCTGACATAGGCCTCCCCTAGTTTTTTCCACTCGTCTCTGTCGTGAGCTATTCTTCTCCATCCTTTTGGTAGGTCATCTGCCCATCTCTTAATTTGACGTCCTTTTTGTCTTTTTCCATTTCTGGGATACCATTCCATTACGTCTTTCGTCCACTTTTCTCTGCTTGTTCTCATAACATGACCAGTCCAGTTCCATTTGAGTTCTTTTACTTTTTGTATAACATCGCTAACTTTTGTGTTTTTCCTTATTTTTGTATTCGTCCACCTGTCATAAAGCCTTATGTTTAGCATACTCCGCTCCATGTTGCGTTGGCAAACTGCTAGTTTTTGGCTGTTTTTGCTCGTAGTAGGCCAAGTTTGGCACCCATAAGTGAGACATGGGAGAATGCACGTGTTGTATATAGCAGGTAATATAGCAATGTTCAAAAATTTAAAACACAAAATGATTTCATCGAAAGTAATTCTTTCTTTATATTCTTAACTTATAACTTACATAACTCAACAATGTACAAAAAAAATATTTTTCTTATATTTTGTAACGTTACTGATGTTATATTTTAATACATAACATGTTAATTCTGTTGAAACTTGTAAGGTGGTCTCTATACTATTTAATATTTATGTGTAACCTGATTTTTACTTGTACTAACTGTTAGTTTCCCGTAAATATGTAAATAAAAGTAATATAGGATATTTTTTAAAGATACCTATAGACAGAACTTTAAAATGAAATACCTATATACTTAGGTATCACATAAACATCATGGTTGTGGCCATGGTATTGACTTTATTAGAAAGCTAATTTTATGTTTTTAGTGTTTAAATATAGGAAGTTTTTTTGAAATTTGTTTTTTGAATCGGCAACACTTTTTCCAACAATAGCCAATTCCAGCTGACAGCTGATTTGTGCTCAGTTTTGTTTACCATTTCACCACGAATAGACTTACGTCAGAACAACGATTGCAAATTGTGCAAATTTATTTCGGAAATCGTGGTATCGTAATCATATTTCAATTTATAATTACAAATAAAACTATACTTCTAATAAAGCCAATACCATGGTCATTATGACGATTTTTATGTTTTTTGTTTAATTTTAAAGTTCTATAGGTGTAATTAATAATTACCCCCGACGAATCCAAAGATTCGAGCGACACAATGACAATAGACAGAATTTCTAAAATATTTTTTTTATGACAGAGCTAATCGATTCATAATGGTGACAAAATCATAAAATATACACTTTCACAAATTCTTAAAAGGAGGAGCCGATCAAATTAATGGACAAAAATATTGAATATGACATTCTTATATGAATACATAATACTAGCTGCAACCCGTCAAGAATGACGGAACATTGGTCGCGTCTTTGCTAAGCCCTAGTATATATTTATAGTTTTTTTTTGGCGGTCCACGGAGAGGCGGCCGTAGCAACATGCGTGCGGCCGGTTCGGGTTTGGTAGCCCAAGGATCGAACGAAATTACGGACGTTACACGAAGTTAAGGGCGGACGGACAGACAACGATATTATTATTTTTGATTAATTGAAAATAAGATCCAAAGGCTCAATTTGTTGGAATAACCTGGGTACCGATTATGATTATGTAATCAATAGAACAATGTTGTCAACTGAAACGATGCTGTTAAACACCACGATTTTTTAACTGATTAAAAATTAATTACAAAAACAGATAAATAACGTACAAACAAACGTATAATATTGCAATAAATTTATCTGACTACTGTAAATACGTAATAGAGTAATGGAATTTTTGAATTATTTAACATATTTACGTTCAACAAACTAAAATACTCATATACCTATTCACTATTGAAACACACCTGTTGATTTATACCGCACCTTATTACGCTCTCTTCAAATTCGGTATTATACGGCATACCCAGTACCTAAGAGAATGGCGATTAGAATTATTATTAGTATAGATGAATTTCCGGCAAAAAATAGACCAGCAAAATAACGTATAAATGTAAAATTTAAATATTTTTTACAAAATATCTGTGATAGCTGATATTTTTCTTCCCGTTTCCAGTCCTATTAGAACACTCACTGCACAAGAAGGCATATCATTTTTTGTATTATTTGCACGTAAATACACAATTATTATCCAAAATATGGAGAACAAATTTGACAGCTTTACTGGGTTTCTGCCCTCATTTCTAGAAATGAGGGCAGGAGAACTCTTACAAAGCGATTAAAGATGTACCCGACCGGGTGATCTTTTTTGTCCCTTTTTCTCTTATGTGTTACTATATTGTTTAAGCTGAGTAAACTCTATTTTACCACGCGTATAGATCTAGTTATTTAGTTATAGATTGTATATACTCTAACTTAAGGTTCAACTTAACTATTGACATCCATGTAGACGAAATTTACACGATGTATGTATACGAAAAGACAATTTCCTGTCTGATTTGGCCACCCTCTACCCTGGCAATGAATTTCCAATATTAGACATCGCTTATTAAATTCATGCAAAACTGTTTTTAAACCCGCAGACTTTACAGCTTAAACGAGTCGATAGTGCTACCGGAATTCGAATAGAACAGTGTTATTTAAACTCAAACAATATGGAAACCTTTAACAATAGTTAATTGATTCGCGTTATTAGGATTCGGCAGTTAAAATATAACTTAGTTTTATAGGATGAAAGCTTTTACCGAAAAGGGTTGAGACATTAGTCACCGGAAGTATTAACGGCAGAGGGTGGGAGGGGAGGGCTGGGTGGTTAAGGGGAGGAAGAATGGATGCCGAACATAGGAAACATTTCAGATTCGAGGGAATTAAGGAAAAGGGAGTTTACAGCTAAATCATAACTGAATATTGTTTTTGTTGTTTGTGGTCGGGTAAACGTTTCCAATGGTCCACATTTCATCCTTTCATACATACCGTACATACATTTCTCCGTAAGGATTCCCGAAGAGAATAGTATCTACGTATAGAATGACCACTGTAAGAATGCGGTTGATATGATCTGCGATCTGCGCACGAACGTATTTGGAGAAAGGGTGTGACTTAATGCAATATACGGCTATTTAGCGTTCGATATTTACCCGAAGTTTGGCGAATTCCCTTCGGGTGGCTGCGCGTAGCCAAAATCACAGCCGCAGTCTCACGGTGGTTATACTATAGTATAGTATATGGTGGAGAAGATTTGCGATGGCAAGAATACGAAGATTGAAATGCAATTTAAAAAGCGAGTAAGAAATTGTCGGCCAATATATATAATATATCATCGATTGCGACCATATTTTGCACAATTGCGCTTTAGGATCCTACGCAAAATATGAGAATCGCCTCCTCCCCGGATATAAGTATATATTTAATATTTATTTTTACCTCACCGGAAATCGACCTCGGAATCCTCAGTGTTGGAAGCTAGAGTCATGCCCACAGGGCTATCTGTGCCGCTATTATTGTACTACGTAATTTAAATTGTGCACGATTATTTTTTATAACCCTGACGAAATGTAGCAACCCAATACTCCGCACCCTCCGACGGTCTGGTTTAAATTGTATACATAAAGTATTATTATTGGCCCACGCAAGACAAAGGCCACCCTACCTCTGAATTCTGATCTTAAATTAAAACTACATCTGGCAAAATCCCGGGCAATTTCGGGCACGGGTTGCTAGTATATCAGAGACATCCAAATTCAGCGAGATAGGACCATTAGACAACCTAAATACACATTGACAAATCTTCACAAAAATAACAAATACCTACACAAGGCATTCAAATACCGGGCTAGCGGAAATCCTGAAGCAAATACCGACGAAAATACATGTTGAGTAATGCTTCAGAAATTGTCCCAGTTCTCTAGCCATCCAGGTCCAAGCCGAATTTCTCAAAATAAATGGAGAAATGGTGAGTAATAAAATAAATAAATAATAATGGATAATCTATGTATATAGCGCAAATTTAACCTCAGGAGTGCTTTACATAACGATTGTTTAGTTCTTCCCTAGTAACTAAAATTAAAAATTATTTCTGATGCACTGTTCCATATAACGGAAGGTAGAATAATTGTGCCTGTACCCTGTGCGGGCCAATGCCCATTCTCCGGACTTCTGGCAATCAGGTATGATTCCACAACCCTTATTGCTGAAGTAGAGGCTAACCTTAGAGTCAGGTGTTCAGAGCTCTTTAAGATGCAGAAGCGCTATGTTATGTGTCGCTTTGTAAATCAACTAAAACGATTTAAAAAATAATTTTACTCTTTCGGGGAAATGGAACCAATGTTGTTCAGGCAAGAAGCATTTTTATATGAAAATTTGGAGAATTCGATATCTTAGAGTGTACTCTAAGATCTTAGAGTATATATCTTAGATATATCTATCTTAGAGTATATACAGGCTGTCTCATAGCTAGTAGAAAAAGCTTCGGGGGGGGTCTTCTCCATTCAATTCTGAATAGAAAATATTCTTTACACTTTGGATGAAATATCGACAGTTATGGATATAAGATCAAAGTTTACATATCAATATATAAAAAGTTTGCGATTGCAATCAAAAATTTTAATATTTTTGGCTCATCTTTTGTAAAATATTAGACTATCATGAAAGTAATTTGTGTTGAATATTAAAATTAAAAAAATATATATATATATTTTTCTATACGTCTAACATTTAAGAGAAGGTAAGAAATATTGAAAAAAAATGCAAATTTTGATGTCGCTTATCTTCGTTACTGTAGAGATTTCACCGAAAGTGTAAAGAATATTTTCTATTCTATTATATTTCTATTATACCTGAAGTTTTTGCTACTAGCTTAGAGATACCCTGTACAATATTATCAGCATTCAGAAATATCATTAAATCGGAAAATATCTGTTTACTTACTTACTACACAAATTTGTACGTAGTTATTATTTATTATATTAACGCTTGTCTCACTAGAAAAAATCTTAAGACAGGTATAGCATATTAATAATGCTTACAATTTACAAGCAAGTAGGTGTAATTATTAATATAAAAATGTTACCAGTCAATCGGCTATCGACCTCCAATTAACAATTTGTTTGGATGAGTGCGCCAGTACCTGGTCTATCCACATTTTATTCATTCATTTTATGGCATCAGGATACTTGATTTTGGTTATGCCGTCCATTTTGTTGAAGCGTTTAGGACCAAAATACCTTCTTCTAAGGGAGTACGTTTGATTATTAATTAACAACTGAGAAAGTACAGCTCAAGTAGTATTTATTTATCAATTTTTTAAACACAGTCAATGAGTTTCAATTCGGAAAATAATGACCCTAGAGATTTGCCATCTCATTTGACTTTTGCGAGCGCTGTGCCGTCACGCCGCTGGGGACACGCAGCGCGCAAAAAGCTGCACACAAAAAGGCTTCCGCGTAAGGCCATATTCCTAACATGTCCTTGAAAATACGATCAACAGCAGAGAAAATCAAAGGTTTAGATTGCCAGGCCGCTTAGGATCCGGCCGCGAAGGAAATGCAAGGCACGTTGCGTCACTCGACACAAATACAAAACCTAACAGGACTGGTTTGGAGCCGAGAGAAGGCTGAATCTGCAACGATTACGTCAGACATATTCCGGTGAATATTGCTAAGTATTGGAATCGTGACAATACAATTATTGCCGCCAATGCGAATTGCAAACAATGGCCATATCTCAGTGTTTGACAGGAATACGTAATGGATAAATACGATCGGTCAATCTATGGTTATCTCCGGATCGAATCTTATTATCATTACACACTACGCACGCACGATGTGAGGTGATTTACGAATGAGCGTGCCCCATTCAAACAATCGCTAAATTTATACCGTTTCTACGAACGTTCGGGAGAGGACATTTCATTCTGTTAACCGCGAGAGTGCTACGGGATGAGACATAATAATTTCGTTTTCTGTCTGTCTGTCCGTCCGTCTGTCTATCGTAATTTCGTGAAATGCTGAAATTAAAACATGAGCTAATTAGAGGGCGACACGCAATCAGCGCGCGGTATATGTTGCACGGTCACGCGAGGCAAGTCGTAATTATTATTTCCTGTAATTTTTCAGAGATGTAGGGCTGGTAAAAAAATAATTTTCTAAGTGCTGAGAGAAATTTAAGGTAAGAAATATTTATTATAAACTACAACAAAAGATATATATATATATATATATATTCTACATTAATGTATTTTTCAATATATGTACACCCTTGTATTCTAAAATAATGTGATGATAAGTGTGATTTTTTAGCGAATTGAAAACTAATTTGCCTCAAAATAGAATTTGTGGAAATATTAAGTCATTATATGTGTTCACGAAGAATGACAAACTTCATTCACTAACAAACCACAGATCACGCATAAAGTCGCAAGGTTTTTTTAATCAAAATAATTATAAAATGAACACTGCTGTGCCGATCTTTTAGTTAATAATAAATAAGTGAACATTTTAAGCGATAAAAAACGAAATAATAATTCACCGAACTTTGTTCTGAAATTGCAATTTCACAATAAGAATGTGGTTCCTTTAAAATATATATATGTGTTGTATCGAATGTTTCCAAAAATTAAAAATGAAATTAATTAATTTCTGGCGTCCTCTAGCGGTAAATACGCGAAGGTATTCGTGACTATTGCATTATAAAAAGTGGATTGCTTTAAAAATGGAATAAAAATGTTAATCAATTAAAAAAGAGACTACATATAAGTTTGAAAAATTTTCACTAACTTACTAGAGTCCGCGGCGAAATTGGATAACGCGCCATTCCCAGTTAGAATTGGAGGTCCGTGGTTCGAGTCCCGGCGGCATTTAAATTATTTTTTCGTTAATTTGATTTTTTTCTGTACGTCTTTTCTAATTGATTAATAAAAATTGTTTGATAAAAAACGAGTTTGTTTTGAATCCAGCATTACATTTTTTATATTGTTAATTAATACTAAATATATACCAGGCACGTTATGGGCAGCTGGTGATTTTTAAACCTTTTGTAAATAGACTCACTAATAAATTGTGTGTCATCTCGAGTTAATTGTCCCTAATAAAAACACACGTTTAACGTTTATTCTGGTGAGCACGAATGTAATAAGTAATAACCCTTATTAAATACTAGCTGGGGTAGGTACTTACCCCGGCGAAGGGCAGACGAATCCCATCCACCCCTTGTAGGGCGAAATGTCAATTACAAACAAACTCCAAATGGTCGTTCCGAGGACTGGGGCCTCCAAACTTTAGCCCATGTCCTCCTTTAGGAGTGCTCCATTTTATGAATATGCAAACAACAACTGTTATTACATTTGCCGGGTACATTATATATGTAGGTGCTGTGTACAATAATAATTGTAATAATACTACAATTTAAATACGCAGAACAAAGGGTTTGCAGCATCAACAACATAACCATTATTAATTCAGTTTCATAATCATTATTAACTCAGTTTCAAAAACATAACCGTTATGCAACTATGGCTACAGGGGTGGTGTAATCTGCCAACGTTGGTTTAATCACTCTTATCTTAAGAGTACAGTTTTCTGGGCTATTCCGCCACGTCTCGAACTAATCAGTCATCAGCCTGGTTTGCCAATTACATAATTGGGTAGGACTTGCGGATAAGAGAATGTACAAGAATAATTGATATAAAATGCGCTAAGAAAATTAAACGACAGTGGACAGGCCACATCAATTCAATTCAATTTTTTTTCAATTCAATTTAATTTTTATTCAATGTTCAATATTACAAATGTTTACAGTGTTTACAAAATTAAATTAAGCTTTTTTCATTGTTGCTGAGTGTCTTGGCAGCAAGTAAACACTAAATTGATTTGACGCCCTGCCTGCTACACTAGTAATTTACTGTATTATAGCAGACAGTGCTCTTCCAGTAGTATAATGTTGCCAAATAAAATTAAGTAATAGTAATAATTAAATGTTTACAATTTAATAATGGTGTAAATTAATTATATTATAGATAAAGGAAAAAAATGATCTGAATAGGATATTTAATAAAATAAAATAAAATAAAACAATTACAAGTATTTAAAAAGATGACAGTAAATGTTCTTGTAGGATTAGTATATCGAGGATCGCTCGGAAGACGGACAATCACAGGACGAACGCAGTTATCCAATGTACTCAGGGGAATCGAGAGGCCTGCGGGCCGTCCTAAACCCGCTGGACTGACGAAACCATCAAATTCCGCGGAAAATAATAAGAAGTGGGAAAACCATGCTTACTTGATGCAAAATTATGTCGAGTTTAGTCAACGGTATAACAACGGCAAGAGGCCCTGGAATTCTCGCTACATTTACGACAACATGCGGTGACCATCAAGTTTGCCGGGCCGACCGGGATCCGGCTTGAGACCGCCCGGGCTCGGTATTGCGGGAACTGTGAATGCATCCGTCACGCACGACCGAAGTGCGAAACGTACATTGCGCGGCGAGCAGTGGTAAACAGAGATTGTGCAACCGTGGCTTATGGAACTTCAATACGAAGGGCGAAGAGCACGTCCATAAAATAAAAATTAAAAATGAGCACGACACTGGCTTATGTGTCATTACATGCGGGCGTTCGTGTTTATTCAAATTTATTCAAAATTTTATTCAAAACAACATCATGATAATATTTTTAACGTTCGAAGCAATAATTTTGTGATTAAACATTTAAATAATTAATAAAAATACCTTCAGCTGATTATGCAATAGACGAAGCGGTTACAGAACCAACTGTTATCGAAAAAAAAAAATTAAAAGATTTCCACTTTTTTCTGGTTTGTGTCTTCTGGGGTATTATGCCGTGTTATTACGACCTTTCTGTCCGACGTTTCGGATCCCATTGCATGGTCTATCATCAGGGATGATGTGTGTTGTTGAATACACAAACCAGAAGATTCTGAGTGACCGTGAAAACCTAAGAACATTCATATTCCACTTTGACAGTAGAATACAAATTTAATTCAACTATCATAATTTGGAATTAGGAATTAGTAACTCACTAGAATTAGGCTAGAATTACAAAAACAACATTAATGAGGACTACCCACTAATGAGGCTGGAATCACAACAACAACGTTGATGATGACTAGCCACTAATGAAGCTAGGACACCCGATTGTGACACGTGACTTAAGTTACACGCAAGCGTTTTTAATTAGTATTATGCCCGTGATTTTTTAGGGTTAGTATGCAATAAGTTCGCACCAAGTATCATGAGACTTATTTATCACGTCGGGGTAGGCAGAGAGAACTAGACCGCCACTCTTTCTGGCACACAACTTTTCTCTCGTTAGCTTTCTTAGATATTCTACTACACACTCTTCGGTTGTTGAAGCTTTTAATGTGGTTTATCTATCACACCGGGGCTTTCGCAGACTCCTTCTATTCATGTTGTCTTCAACACCTGCCTCGTATATTTTCATTACCAGTATCATACAGTTATGGTAAAATTTACTTTTGATACAAAAGTGACCAAAGTGTCAGGAGAGCCATGAGAGAATTTGGTTATAAGGTATTCACATTAATTATTAAAATATTTGGCTAATCGGCACACTTTGCTATAACCGTTAAAACGGTAATATAAATCACGTAAATATTATCCTACTTATAGTAAACGTTCAACATCATACGATGGCATATGGTACGAGTTACTTGCGTTTCTGCGATAAAATAATACAGATGATAAGTATTTATACTAAAATTTCAGTACGTAGTAATATCCCAATCCAACCTTATCAATATAATGAATGCCTAAATAAATATTAATATAATTTATACTGACCGAAAATTATTATAGGTACACTTACTTATCCACTGAAAATTTTATTTTAAAAATATTGACCTAGTGGTTTAAACACTATATTGTTAGAAAGTCTCCTTCGACAACCTGAATTCTTCACTCATATTGTTTTTCTCTGAAAAAGTTCTTAAAACGATTTCTGTGATACGTGTTATTACAGCAAGAACTCGGTGTTCTCATTAGCGAAGGGAAAAACTTCATTTCAAAATGAAGACTACAACACACACACGTTCACCAGTTTGAAGACTACAAAGTGTACACTACAATTGTAGTAAAAACT
>JADDOH010018056.1:0-12835 GCA_016648135.1 Agrypnia vestita
TACGGTGAAGGCTGTGTAGTTTAGCTGCCATCCGCGCGTCCAAGGTTTTCTCCAGCGTCTTTCTCTAGCGGTGTAATTTCGTTTTTTAACCGCTAATTTCAGAAAGTTACGGGATAGACAGACAACGAAATTATCGTATTTAGATTAAATTTTTATAAAAGGTAAGGTCATAAGTTGACTGTGAAAAGCTACGTTTATATTAATTCAAAACGCGACAATAATATTTGGATATCAGCTTTATATTTCATCTGTTCAATAAAATCGTATCGATGATTATTGAAGTCACATCGAATAAAATTTAATTAGCATCTTAAATTTGTATTCATATTTCTCACACACTAAAAATGTATAATTAAACATAATTACTTTGGAAAAAAAAGTGGCCTATTTTGGGTTATATATTATAATAAAATTATTTAAGAATGTATCGGGCTTTTGGTCTAAACTTTTTAATTTTAAACATGCTTACCTGATATTATAATGGACGTTAATTATGTAAAAAATACTTTGTAAACAAAATATAAAAGAACTCAATGTATTTATTTTATTTGTTAGTTTGGAAGAAAATTTTAGAAATAAAACAACAATATAGACCCGAGAAACCATTTTTAAACTGCTTAATTAAAACAAATATGATTCACACTATTACTTGTAATTTGAACTTATGGAAAAACATTTAACCTGGTAAATATTTAATATTCAATTACAAAAATCGTTTGTTCTGCAAACAACAAATTCCCTAAAATGCATAGTTATAATTTTTGTTTTTAATATTCGTTTTAATCAACGAATTTAATATTCATTAACACAAACATTTATATATCTCAATAATATTATATTAAAATATTGAAGATAAACTAAAGTAATAATAATAATAAAGTATTGCATTAAAATATAAATTAAAGAATAAGACGCATGTATTTCGATAGCTTATGTAACCGGAAAATACATAAATTTATAATTGATATAAATTAACTTGGTTAAAACCACTTATTTATTGAAAAAATTCAATATCTTTCGAAGCCAATGGCTTCTTCGTCAGCATAACAAAAATAATAATTAAAAATCGAAGTATAGATCAAAATATTAAAACGTTATATATGGAAAATTATAATATAAAGTACCTAATTAACATGATAATAAATTTAAAAGATAACTATTTGCAAAAATGACCTGATTATTTATAATACTCAATTTACTATTTACACTCTTTCTTATTCCCAAAATTTCTAATTTATCAAATTGTGATTCTGTATAATTTGTATGTAAAATTTGTAAACCCTTATTCATATCAAAAGAATGATCCATAGCCTAAGTATGGTTAGAAAATTCGGAATAATTATTACTATTTAAACACCTTAAGTGTTCCTTAACTCTAATTTCAAATTTTCTACACGTTTTTCCTATATAAAAATAATCACAATCATTACAAATTAATTTATAAACACCCGATTTTTTTTAATTATCCTTATTTTTATTATTTGATATGTATTTTTTAAATTTATTATTAGTATAAAAAGCTGTTGAATAACATTTGAAATATTTTTAACTATTGAATTAGAAATTTCATTATTTATAAATATAATTTTCCTCCAATGTTTATCAGAAACAAAAATTGAAGGGTAAACAAAAGATTTAAAAAAAAAATTCTTGTTCTTTGTATTTAACATAATATCAATTAATTTTTTATCATAACCATTATTAAACGCGATCTGTTTAATAATTTTTAATTCAATATTAAAATTATCAACAGATAATGGAATATTAATTAATCTATTTAACATTAAATGAAAAGTTGACAATTTTCGAGAATATGGATCGTTAGAAGAATTGTGAATAACTATATCTGTTTACGTATCTTTACGAAATATGTTAAAATCAATTTTATTATTAACAATTGAAATATACAAATCCAAAAAACTTGTGCTAGAATTTTGTATTTCTATGGTAAATTAAATTTTTTATGTAGTTTATTTAAGAAATTAAGAAAATTTTTTAGTTGTCTTTCAGTACCAGTCCATATACATAAAAAAAAACATAAATTTATATTTGTAAATTTTCTGTAAATTAATATTTTCTTACGGGAAAATATGTATTTTTATTATATTTCGTAACTTGAATAAAAAATAGGTATTTTGTTTAATTTTGGTTCGTTTGTTTAATCCTTAGTCCTATTTGTAAATTATTAATAACCATCTAGGTCGTTTACAATGGATATAAAAATAAACAAAATTAATTTAAATCTGTTTTTTCCGTAAAGGAACAAATATTTTTAATGAGGTACAAAATGTAATCTAAAAACGTTATAAATTATTTCGCAAAAGTCTCGTTTCATTATTTTTATGAGTTAAATCCTGCATGTTTTCCACAAACATTTTTGACGAAATTCTCTCATTTTTTATTTTTTAATTAAAAATACAATTATTTATGTCCTTGCGATTAAAATAAGGTGGTGTATTTTTAGAAAATCATCAATTTTAATATTTCGTAAATAAAATCGGCTCATTACTCAAGTTAATGTTTTATTTCATAATTTATATTTTACTTTTCCCCGAAATACTCTTAGAATGCTTGATAATTAAATCTTTATAAATAATAGCCCAGTAACGTTTTTCATGTCAGAAAAATTCATTTTAGATGTGTAAACTCTCTCTTCTCTCTGCCCAAAATTTCGTACTAATGTAATCTAAGAAAAATATGTGATCAAACTGACCAAACAAATATTCACACATTTTACCGTAGTGAATGCATTTTGGAAAGTTAAAAAAGTCTAAAAATATGTAATTTTCGGGTAGATAGGCATATTAACTATTTGTAAATTCCATGCAACCTACCTTAAATGATAATTTAAAAAAATAATATTTTTCCAGTAGCTACCTACGAGTGGCAGTGGAGCGCATATGACCAAAAAGCTGTTAGCTGTAAGAAATAAATGACGTATGATTATATCTGTAATCTGTGGCTGCGGCTAGAGTCTTAATTTTTGACTCTCCTATTTTATTTGTTTGCGGTGAAATGTTTAATTTTTCAATAAACCCCTGAACGCGGTTGCCGAGAACGTACTTGCTCTCTCATATGTAGAATTTCTTCTACACGATCTAACTGACCAACCACGTTCAGGGTTATCTTACCAGGATTCTAAGCCTCAATGGTTGTGGTCCATTCCCGTTACTTTCTTTCAGATTGGTTGGGGAATTGTATGGAGAAAGCAAAATAAAAAGAACAGGGCCTGTATGGTTTTTACATGAGGTTTAATTACAAAGATGTTATCCAGTCAGTTCAGTACACAGAGAATAGTTCAAAAGGCACAAATTTTACAGTATACTATACAGTTTATAAACATGGTTTCATACGGGACAATGACATACAATAGTAAAAAGGTTTAGGAAAAACACAGCGCCGAATTATCAAGTATGACCCTGGTGGCCACTAAAGTCAAAATGGATACTCCTTTATAACGGAATTTAATCACAGTCGGGTCCAATACAGAATATTAATTTACATATAGTTAAGCTTCCAGAGGTCGGCCCAGTAGAGGCTCATGGGATATAAGAGTAAGTAGGAACAGGGATTGGAACAGACTTTGTGTTTCCTATTTTAAAAGTTACATCACTTGAGTTCGATTAATGTCACTTGGTTATCCCTTTGGTAACTTTTTGTAAATAGTTTGCGAATGTTATAGATTGGCCATAATTGGCTGCTGTAAATTATGTATAGGTATAATCAAACACTTGAAACCTGTAATTTTTCTTCTGAGTATGGAGTGGATCGACCACCTTTAGTAAGGGTGCCAGCCCTGACCAGCTGTAGGAGGCGGCGGACGGTTGTCCTCCGTCAGCTGATCGATCGGAATGCCCGAACCGGGCGGCCGAAGTTTATGGCGATTTTTAAACAAGAAGACGCCAATGACGGTTGAATCTTATGAAGTCCAAAGCACGGTATTTTTATTAAAACTTAAAAGAACAGGCGTTGTTTAATAGGGGACGAAAACGATTGTTTTTATTATACCCCTTGTTGGCGGGGAATGTTCAGGACGCCAATAGTAATGTATTATATTTTTTGCAAAGGGGGCTCAAGGCGCTTGCGAGGAACTTTTTTTAAACTTTGGTTTACTTCACCCTGGTTGTTTATAAAAACATAGAGAACGATTATTATAATGTATTTATTGTGAGACCGACATTGTCTCACACGACGAACTCGTTTAAACTAGTTGAACACACTGTTTAACTTTATAACCCGGCGGGAAGTATATTATTAAATCGTTTGAACACACTGTTTAGCTTTGTAACACGGCGGGAAGTATATTATTAAATCGTTTGAACACACTGTTTAGCTTTGTAACACGGCGAGCGGTATGTTATTGGCTCACATTTGAAAATTTACAACGAACAATTCCGGCACCGTAACTTTTATACAAATGGCGGCCGTAATTTGCTTAGGGCGGACGGCGTAGCTGACGCACCGCAGAGCTCGGTTCCCGGATGGTGACTCGAAGACTGACTGGTCCAGACTGACTTGCCGGGCGCGGAGTTATCCTATATTAGCGCGGAGCGGAAGAGGGTGCGGGGGGGGGTTGCGCGCCGGTACAGTTGCTCCAAGAGTATGGCAGCGCGGCCTACGCACGGCACGCCTTGCGTCTCCTGCCCGGAGGCCCCGCGACGGCAGTGGACAGGGATACTATCATAGTGTGTGTGACTCGTAAGCCTGTGTGTGTAACCTACGCGCGCTGGCTCCGGCCGCCTCGCTCGACGTGTGCGATTTCGCGTATTATTTGGTTAGGACAGAATAGTAATACTTCCTTTTTTGTCTAAAAGGAAGCATTACACATTCCCTTATCAGGTAATAATAAAAAAAACAAACAAAAAAAGGATTCATTGGTAAATTAATAATTATATAGGGAATCCAGGCCTTACGGTGTACCACCAAGGATCTTGTTTGTAAACCCTTAGTTCAACTTTGAGTGAGGATACTCCATGACAGAGTACGGATTGTCAGTGTTTACAAAAAAAACATGGAAATTATCGTAATATGCGAGTGGTAGGCTCTATACGGCAGATTTGTCAACGTTACAAGGTTCTAATAGGCGGAATTGTTCGCCGGGTTAAATTAAAAATAATATTTTTATAAAAAATGGCCTTTTTGCCAGTAATACCAACTTAATTAATAGTAATAACAATTAATTATCAGGTGTGAAGACCACCTATCGTGTTCATTAGCGCCGGTACAAACCGGCCCGACTCCCGGATAGGTCGAAGCACCTCAGGGTCGTCACCCTGGCTGACCTAATTTTGACTCGTCCGGTCCATACAAGGCTCAATACAAGACATGGCTTGCGATGAACATTCTGTAGGGGTGTCACGCGACTCCGCTTCGCGTCAAAGCCTACGTGATCCTTACAAAAAAGTTTTGTCATCACAGGTTCAGGTGAACAGTGACAATCCCGTTACCGTGGTATAATGGTAACAGGCGTACTGGAATAAGTGATAAAAAAATCTCATGTAAACCAAAAAAAAATAGTTTTTGTAACAGGTGAATTTTCAAAACGAATTTTGGAAATGAACAACGGGACAGCCCCGTTACCATGGTGTGATGGTAACAGGCGTACCGAAATAAGCGATAAAAAAAATTATACATATAAAAAATAGTTTTTTGTAACATGTGAATTTTCAAAACGAATTTTGGAAATAAACGACGGGACAGCCCCGTTACCATGGTGTGATGGTAACAGGCGTACCGAAATAAGCGATAAAAAAAATTATACATATAAAAAATAGTTTTTGTAACATGTGAATTTTCAAAACGAATTTTGGAAATGAACAACGGGACAGCCCCGTTACCATGGTGTGATGGTAACAGGCGTACCGAAATAAGCGATAAAAAAAATTTTACATATAAAAAAATATAGCTTTTTGTAACATGTGAATTTTCAAAACGAATTTTGGAAATAAACGACGGGACAGCCCCGTTACCATGGTGTGATGGTAACAGGCGTACCGAAATAAGCGATAAAAAAAATTTTTACATATAAAAAAATAGTTTTTGTAACATGTGAATTTTCAAAACGAATAAGCGATACACAATTTGTTAATGAAGATAACTACCGTGACCTAAAAAATAGCGAAATACAAAAAAAACTTAATACCTAAAAACTAACGACCTAGCGGGAGGACGTGTCTATTTATATACATAGTGGCAGCCCTGGGATTTTTTGCTTAGTGCAAGGTCTAAATCTTAATTTAACTTATCAACTATAGTGGGTATCCGAGTAGAGACGAACTCTATAAAAGACAATACCGTATGTACTTCGGATCGCGGTACACCCTGTGTAAGTAAAGCCTGCCTTGTTTTCGACAGTTGAATGATTTGCTTAAGGCTGGGGTCCTTGTCCTGCATTCGTCACGTCCGGTAGTTCCCAGGGCGCCGTTAATAGTAGGGCGTCAATTCGTATTGAACTCGTTGTTCACTTTCGTGCGGTCTCTGCTCGACCACATGGTGGATCAGGGCTACCACAAATAGGGTGATCCCCTTTTAAAAGGTAGTGAGTGGTAGCGTTCAAGAATATCGCTTGGTCAGTCGCCTTCAAGTCGCGGGGGGGGGTTTTGACTCATACTCTCGCATTTATTCATTCTACTTGCACGGCCGTGTCTTTCAAACAAACTCAGATATACTATCCTAATTCGTCGCATTCGCCGTAATCATGCAGGGGGGGGCTAAGTGTGGCGTTTATTTTCTTTATTATTTTTTTTGTGATGAACATACCTTTGGGTAGATAGCTATGTTAAGTTGAAAACGACTAGAGACAAGCGAACACTCTTGGTAACGACCGATGCTCTGTTGCTAATAAAAATTTTCTTGGTTATATATGGGGTTCGGTAAACCGATCTTGGCTCAGCAAGCTTGTGAGCCCTTATGTCCTCGGAAGAAAAGACAAGAAAAGTATTTCCGAAAGAAATGATCGCGTAGACACACACTTGAGTGGCATAAAAGGTTGTGGTCGTTTCTATGAAATTTCGAAATATCGTTCCGTGAGGAAGGGCGAGCGAGGTGGTACGTTGTTTATTGCATGGTAGCGGTCTGCCGTAAAAGAAAAATTAGATAATGAGAGACATAGCCGGCGGCCATATGGATATGGAACGCTTACTTAATATTCATACTTCCTGCCAGGGCAAGTATTGGTGTCAAACGTGGGTTAACCAAGGGAAAGAAGAAAAAAAATTTCTAAAAGGAAGGCATCTCCCGGCAATGGTGCCTGTGCCTGGATCATTATGATTTGATATATAAGCAGACTTAAACTGGACAAGACTGGAGTGTCATGACAATTAACATAGGTCCTGGCAAACCGCGCACCATCATCTGATCAATAAGGGTGAACTGGAGCACAAAGGGCCCTTATTGACCAAATCCTGCTTTCGGTTGTTTAACGTCTGCCGAACAGGTCTGGAGTAAAAGAAAAGACGAGGTTACATGATGTTCAATGATCGCTCTTTGGAGATGCGCCAAAAGGAAACGCGATCAAGTTCCGTTTTCCGGTTCTTTTACGTCTGCCGGACGGAATCAACGTAAAGGAAAAGACGAAGTTATTATCTAGAATTTGACTAAATCTCGCGAGTGAAATTTGCCGGAAAATTTACCATTACAATCCGTCAGCTCATATATGCATGGAGACAGTTTTTTTGTCACTTCACACTTAATAAATTTCGGGGCTAGCTTGGTCGTGAAATATTTCCCAGCATTGGATTGCATGAAAGATCTTCTCCACACCGTCTGTCCACCACAAAGGTTTGGTGTTTCCTTCGCAGATTATATCGCGCAGCATTCCGTTGAAAAGCTTTCAGTAGAGCCAAGGAGACCTGGTCATATATTTTTTCCATACCGCTTAGATGTTCTAGCCGTTGCCTTAGGGCTTCCTCGTCGGATTCTACTCCTCTGTTGGACATCGGCAGGTGGAAACTCCCGTGGGGAATAGATTCGAACCCGTGCATGAGAGAAAATGGGGAATGTCCGGTAGCAATACTCATGCAGTTGTTTAAGCTCGAACAGATCTCTGGTAGCTTAGCGCACCAGTCCCTTTGGTTGCTTTGTACAAGAATCGACAGCGCAGTTAATATATTGGCATTCTGCCTTTCACTAGGATTATTTTGCGGGAAATAGTAAGCATTGGTGAACAGATCGGATATCCCCATAGAGGTCGCGAAGTTTTTAAATTCTCGTGAAATAAATTATTATAATATAAATAAAAAAAATAGTCCTATTTTCATAGCACAAGCGTTTAGCTTAGTTTGAAAATAGTAAAAATATTCATGTGACACGTATTCCGTGTTCGCATCTCTATTTTTTTAAAAAAAAAAAAAAAAATTGCTTTCCGTTATCGGTTATCAGTGTCTGTGGTACCGAGTAAGGGAGGAACACCTGTTTCCTCAGAACGTCGATTACTGTTTTTGATGTAGCGTGTCGTAGGGGAATCGCCCATACGAATTTTGTAAAATTATCTACTACGGTCAAGATGTGCATATTTCCTCGCTTGGAAAGTGGCAGGGGGCCGACAAGATCGCAGGACAGCGATTTCATAGGTCGGATCAGTCTCTTGGGGGTCTCCATGAGCCCCTGAGGCCCCCGGTTGCTTCTCTTATATGCCTTGCATGTCTCACAACCGTCCACGAATCCCTTTACGGAGGCATACATTCCCTTCCAGTAAAATGTGCGGGAGAGGTATTCGTACGTCTTTAACACTCCCGGGTGACAATTATGGTAGTGACACTCACGTATCAGTTCTGTACTTTTGTCTGAAGGTACGACTATCTTCCACGGGGACCTACCGGGCCCGTTTCTCTCGTCGGTCGGCGCCTTACTATATCGATAAAGGTGGTGTTCGCCCAGCATGAAGTTTGGGACGGAATCGGGCCGTTCGTCGCATTGTCGGCGCAGCCGTAGGTAGGCTGCGTCGGCAGTATCATTGTAGGAGGAGGCTAGCTCCAGGCTGCCTATCTCGATACGGCTGAGTCCGTCAGCTAGGTGGTTTTCGCACCCCTTTTTGTATTGAAAGGTGAAGTCATATTGGCTTAGCCGACAGGCCCAGCGGCTCAGGCGTCCGCCTGGAGACGATAATGTTGATAGGTATTTGAGACATCCGTGATCGCTAATCAGTGTAAAGTGTGTCCCCTCCACATAACTGCGGAAGTGATGGACCGAGTCCACGAGTGCCAACAGCTCTCTTTCGGTGACGCTGTACGATCTTTCAGGCTGGGTGAGCTTTCGAGAATAGTATGCTATAATATGTTCCGATTTGTCAGGCATTTTTTGTGAGAGGAAGCTCCCTATGCTTATTGCACTAGCATCGCATGTTAGGACATACTCGTGATCATGGGACGGAGGCTTCAATATGGGTGCCATCACCATAGCTCTTTTAAGGGCGACGAATGCCTCCTCGGCCTCTTCGCTCCAAACAAACCTCTTTCCGAGAAACTTGGAGCTGGTCAGCCGACATAAGGGGCTGGCAATTTTTGAGAAGTTCTGTATGAATCTTCGGTAATATGACAATGTGGCGATGAAGGCCCTAGTTTGTTTTACCGTCGTCGGCCTCGGATAGTTGACCATCGCCGAGATTTTGTCGGGATCGGTACGTATCCCCTCTCTGTCTATAACATGTCCCAGATACTTAAGAGAGTCCTTGCAGAAGTTGCATTTGCTCAGTTTTATAGTTAGCCCAGCCTCTTTCAGTCGAGAAGCTACTTTTCGTAGTAAGGAGACGTGCGAATCAAAATCCTCGCTACACACCAGTATGTCGTCCATATATGTGGATACATTTGGGCCCAAGTCGGAGAAACAAGAATCCATCAGTCTCTGTAGCTCGGCTGGTATGTTTTTCAATCCAAACGGGCATACCTTGAACTGGAATTGACCGCGACCCTCTACGAAGAAAGCGGTCTTTTCGCGACTTCCGGCGGCTAGAGGGATTTGCCAGAATCCGGAGCTTAGATCTAGGGTGGTGAGATACTTGGTGTTTCTTAAGTTTTCAAGAGTTCGATTGATATTGGGCAGCCGGTATGAGTCTGACTTGGTGACGTCGTTCAATTTCCTTGGGTCTAAGACAAAGCGTGCTGACCCGTCCTTTTTTGGTACGATAAATACGTTGTTGAGCCACCCGCTCCGGGCTGGTTCTATTACGTCTAGGGCCATCATAGTATCCAATTCCTGGATCAACTGTTGACGCCTGACGTGTGATACGGGATAGGTTCTTTGTTTAACCGGAGGGTGGTCTCCGGTATCGATCACATGTGAGACCAAACGGGTTCTCCCAAGGCCTACTTTTTCAAAGGAGATATCTGTGAAGTCGCTCTTGACTGAATCTAGCCGAATTCTTTGCTCAGAGGTGAGTTCGTCGATAGATATCAGGCAGGCAGGAGGTGTGGTGCGGTCGCTAACGGCGGTAGGTTCCGTAGCCGCTAGGGCGATACGGGCCTTTCCGTTGGGAAATAGGCTGGGGGCTAGGCCGGAGATTCGCAAGAACGGGGCTCCCAGAATGATGCAGTCGGAGAGTGACGGTACCACGACGAAGTTAACCTGAACGAGCCGTTGGTCAAAACGCACGGGCAGGGTGATAGTGCCGCTGGAAAATAGCGGAGAGTCGTCTAGCGTTCGCACCGAAATGCCAGTGGGTCGGAGCCTATAGCCGAGGTCGACGAATGATTCATATAACGTACCACCCAGGATATTCGCGCCGGCACCAGAGTCGTGTAGGGCTCTGAACGAGATTTGATGTATTTTAAAAGAAAGAAACGGCCTGTTGTCTAGTTCGTTGGACATCGGGGCTGTATTTAAATGGTAGGTGGTCTTGAACAGTCTGATTGAGGCCAGCCAATCAATCCATTCCTTCGAGCGGTATGGAGATTGGCTGGACATTAGTTTTTTGAGTTGTATGGAAAGTTAGGTGGTGGTCTCGATACATCGGGGAAGGGAGCCACCGAATTCGGGCGTTTACTGGGCTGTATGCCTTCACTTTTTATTTGTAAGCGCGGCGACCGTCTTGGCGGCGGTGCCTGACCGGCTGCCCTTCGTCGCCGGGGACACTCTCTAGAAAAATGGTTTCGCTCGTTGCAATTAAAGCAGCGCGGAGATCTTGATTTAGTAGGGGCCGACGCAATTGCTCTTGGGTTAGGGGCCTTGCGCGGAGGCTGTCCGAGAGGGCCTTTTAACGAAGGAGAGTCTAGTCGTTCGAACGCGGAACATAGTGACTCTAGGGCGGCCACCGACGTGGGTCGCGAACTGACTAGGACTGCTGCGAAGTTGTAATAATGAGGGTGCCTGGGTAGCGGTTGTAGTAGATTCGGTTACTGTCAAAGGTGTATCCGTTGTTAGTTCAGGTGCCATAGACAGGTCCTCGTATAGACATGGGCGATTGGAGCCATGGGCATGGGCGATTGGAGCCACATGTGGTTGCGTGCAGGATTCGTTGTGTAGTCTGGCTTGCTCGCGCAATGCGGCCAAGCCAGATAATGGGGTTATTCCTTGCTCGCGAAGAGCCTTTCTTAACGTGTGTAAACGAGCAGTTTGGTAATTAGGAATGCTAGAAAGGGTTTCCATGGTAAGGTTAGTGGTGAACTTGAGTAATATTTGTAGTTGCAAGCAGCCGAGATATTGATTTAGAAAATTGAAATTTGAATTACGATGATAGCTAGGCGTATCAAAACTTTTGAGCCCGAGTGTACTCGATGTGGTCCAAAACTTATGAGTCGTACAGTGGGCGTTTTTTGTAGACGGGGAATGGCGCGAATTATTTTGGTAATTAATGGCGATTATTTTTACGCGGTACGACAGTCTTAGGATGTGGGAGGAAAGTGGAACAGTTTTTACAACAAATGCTAGAGTTCTACAAGATTACATAAAAGAGTGTGTACTGATTGACATTATTTTTTTACTTTATCCATACAATGTGTAACCATTTTTTGACCAATCTGAAATCTGTAAGGGGTGGCCCCACGTTGGGCGCCAGTGTAATGTTCAATTTTTCAATAAACCCCTGAACGCGGTTGCCGAGAACGTACTTGCTCTCTCATATGTAGAATTTCTTCTACACGATCTAACTGACCAACCACGTTCAGGGTTATCTTACCAGGATTCTAAGCCTCAATGGTTGTGGTCCATTCCCGTTACTTTCTTTCAGAGTGGTTGGGGAATTGTATGGAGAAAGCAAAATAAAAAGAACAGGGCCTGTATGGTTTTTACATGAGGTTTAATTACAAAGATGTTATCCAGTCAGTTCAGTACACAGAGAATAGTTCAAAAGGCACAAATTTTACAGTATACTATACAGTTTATAAACATGGTTTCATACGGGACAATGACATACAATAGTAAAAAGGTTTAGGAAAAACACAGCGCCGAATTATCAAGTATGACCCTGGTGGCCACTAAAGTCAAAATGGATACTCCTTTATAACTGAATTTAATCACAGTCGGGTCCAATACAGAATATTAATTTACATATAGTTAAGCTTCCAGAGGTCGGCCCAGTAGAGGCTCATGGGATATAAGAGTAAGTAGGAACAGGGATTGGAACAGACTTTATGTTTCCTATTTTAAAAGTTACATCACTTGAGTTCGATTAATGTCACTTGGTTATCCCTTTGGTAACTTTTGTAAATAGTTTGCGAATGTTAGAGATTAGCCCTAATTGGCTCCTGTAAATTATGTATAGGTATAATCAAACACTTGAAACCTGTAATTTTTCTTCTGAGTATGGAGTGGATCGACCACCTTTAGTAAGGGTGCCAGCCCTGACCAGCTGTAGGAGGCGGCGGACGGTTGTCTTCCGTCAGCTGATCGGTCGGAATGCCCG
>JADDOH010018057.1:0-15668 GCA_016648135.1 Agrypnia vestita
TTTTTTTTATTATAATATATTTATTTAATCAAAGTATTACCATTGCTATCTCTGCACTTTTGCCATCTCATAGGTAGTTCATCGATCCCTTTACTAAAAAAACCATTCGGACGGGAATCAATAAAATCTTTGAAGGCGGTTTGGACTGCCCCATCGGAGTTGAATTTTTTCCTTTGCAAGAAGTTATCCAAATTTAGAAAAAAAATGGTAATCTGTTGGGGCAAGGTCCGGAGAGTACGGTGGATGTCTTAGACATTCCAATTGAAGCTCCTCTAACTTGGTAGCCGTCTGTTGTGCAGTGTGTGGTTCAGAGTGATAACGCTAGACCACATGATAATGAAGCAGCAGTAGCCTAGAGCGATTAACCAGCCTCGGTTGTTTAGCAGCTAGCTTTTCCATCATGGTTTGCAGTTGCTGACAATAGACATCTGCCGTAATCGTCTGGCCAGATTTAAGAAAGCTGTAGTGACCGACACCAGCACTAGTCCACCACACGCTCACAAGTAACTTTTTTGGAGTCAATTTTCGCTTGGGGCATGGTTTGGCTGGTTCGGCAGGGTTCAGCCATTGCGATGAGCGCTTCCGATTATCGTACAGGATCCACTTTTCATCACAGGTAATGATTCGATGTAAAATCCCTTCATTATTGTGCCGGTTGAGTAATGCAACGCAGCAGTCAACGCGCGTTTGTTGATTTGCTTCACTCAATTCGTGAGGTACCCACCATTCAAGCTTTTTCACCTTACCAATTTGCTTCAAGTGGATTAAAACAGTTTTCTCACTAACATCGCAGCCTGCAGCTAACTCGGATGTGGTTTGCGATGGATCCGCTTCCACAATAGCCTTCAATTCTTCATTATCAACTTTGGTCTCCGGCCGTCCACGGGGCTTGTTCTGCAGGTCGAAATTTCCAGAACGAAAACGTTGGAACCAAAAACGCACTGTGTTTTCTTTTGCGGCACCGTCGCCATACACATCATTAATCCTTCGAGCCGTTTCTGCAGCACTGGTGCCACGGTGGAACTTGTACTCGTAAATAACGCGATATTTCGGGTTTTTCATTTTGTAAACTGAGTGACGCAAAGAAAAAAACAATTGAGGAAAAAACAAATGAATTATAATTTTCAAAACACAAATACATGAGTAAATAGCTGTATAAATTTGGATTTGGAATTCCTAACCAAAGAGAAGATATTTGAGATCCAATTTGCCAGTACGGCAAAACGCCAATTTCGTATGTAAGGACCTAATATTATGAAAGTGTAGTTTGCATGAAATAGGCCTAAATGATTAATTGTAGATACCAATTTCAAAAAAATATATATTATTTTATTTTCTTTTGATGGTTTTTCTACAAGAACCATGCAGACCTTGTGCAACATAAGAGAGTACATTCATAGCATTAAACCATAGCCCGTAGTATGAGCATAAAGTGATGGAGAAATTTAATTGAGATAATGATAACATTCTATAATGCATTGCAAGTCCACAGAAAAATAAAGATAATTACTGTTTATTTTTTTAATACATATAAAACAAATATACTAAGCTGGGATCTTTTAAAATGTATCTACCATATCAATAATATTTATGATAAGTAATTTTAAATGCCCAGCAAATATATTCAACCGATGAGTGAACTGTAACCACTGTTCACTTTCAAATTGCCAATAATCTCTCATATTGACCTTCGCATCAAAAGTATTTTAACATATTAACAAAAACAAATAAAGTCAATTAAACTTTGTAAAGTAAATCAGTTACATAATTGAATTTGTGAGAAACAAGAAAACTGTTTGAGCAGCACTTTAAAATAGAAGGCATCCTTTAAAGCCTTACAATTAAATTGGCAAACTTTTTAAGGCAGGACATTTAAAACACATAAAACTAATAAAAAACTCCAAATGCATATTTCGATGATTTTCCAAAATGTTGCTTTTTTTAATTCATTTATATCTGAATGTATATACTAGACTAGAATTTTTTAGGACGATAACTAAGATCCTTTTATCTCATATAAAAGTAATAAACTAAACATTTTTTATAATAATTAAGAAAATATAATATTTAAAAACACTATGGTGAATAATTAAGAAATATTCTATATTAATGACGTAATAAATTTATAAATTTGCAAGAAAGGTTTTTTGATGATTTTCAAACGCATTTTATTTATATAAAAATGATGATTTTAAACAAAATATTATATTTACTCCCACACTTTTAAAACAACACTATTTAAATTAAAGCAAAGCAAATTTAAAACATAGGATTTTTATTTAGAACTATTTAATATGCTAAACAGAAAATAATACGAATTTAACTCAAATAACCCACAAGCATTTTGACATATGCAGTCGATCGATTGGCTGTCAACGTATATGTCAATTGTCGGCGCATCAATAATAAATCTACTGTCGTCTTTCGTCTCTTTCTATCTTAACTATCATACATCAAATTAAACGAACTAGGATATTTATACGATATTGGATTTAGGTTAAGTGTCAGACCCATCTTGTAGGAGCATGATCAAATTACAGAATACCTCGAATTTGAAACTTGTAAAATGAATGTCCAGCCTTAATCAGTCCTCTGGTAGTTCAATACACAGCAGAACAAGCAAAATAAAAATGTATCTAAGTGCGGTGACCATGTAGGTGAAAGAACATTAACATTGATTAGTTTCATAAAAAATTTCCTTTTTATCGCCATTTCCCACAATATTAAGAATATAATATATTAGATCTGGAATAAAGAATAGCCTATTAAATATTATATAGAGAAATGACCATAGAGCATTATTCACAACAACCACTTTTTAGTTAACTCTCTAAATGATTTTTTTAAATATAGCAATTGTTCTGGAGAAACATTTACTCTTTACAGGGCGCCTAGGTATATTGTGTAATAAGTTTATTGGAGCAACTTTAAATAACGTATTTTGCTTTACAATTTATTGCTGGAGCATCAAGAAACCTTTATATCCTCATGAATAGATGAAACGACAGGACATAAAATATATGAAGTAGTAAAAAGACAATTAACACCACTATATGATATGTATGAATGAATTTGGCGAGTAAGTATGTACGAGGAACATATTGTTTAAATTAAAAAGTGAAAAATAATGATATCATGCTGTGAATTTAATACGCTAACCAAAAACTGTTGCAATTTGAAACAAATAAGTATCAAAACAGTAACGATTTTCTTTAGCAATGACAGCATTGACGTGCAATGCTCCATATCAAAGAATTATGAAAAAAATTGTTATCTGTAATCCAACACATGATGTGTATAGAAAATGATATACTATTCAATAGATATGTGCAGGCTACCGAAGAATTACAAAATAAAATTTTTTCTTAAAGCATTGGAATACTAAAGCCTTAATGTTAAGACATGATAAGAAATACAAAAAAAATGAGCAACTACTTTGAACAGAATGTATAGGAACACATATAACTAATAAAAAAAGCCTGGACATGATCACATCTAGAGGGAAGAAGTGCAGGACTATACAATGGAATGTACAAACAGTGATCCTATATTATAATGTAAGGGATGATACGGGGAAACCAACACTGATCCAAGACTACCAGCTAAGCAAATCCAGCTAAGCGCTTCCAAATCAATTGAGACCTATCCTCGAGTCTACGCCATAAACAAGCACTGTCAAGTTATCTTCACAAACCCATTGACATCGGCTGCTTCACAGGCGAGCCAAACTGTGGTGGGATGCCCTGGTTGGCGGGCTGTTTGGAGGGAGAGCCACCGAGGGCCACTCGGGCCGAGGGAGGTAAACTGAGTGACGCAAAGAAAAAAACAATTGAGGAAAAAACAAATGAATTATAATTTTCAAAACACAAATACATGAGTAAATAGCTGTATAAATTTGGATTTGTAATTCCTAAGCAAAGAGAAGATATTTGAGATCAAATTTGCCAGTACGGCAAAACGCCAATTTCATATGTAAAGACCTAATATTTTGTATTGAAAACATACGTATATTTTGGAAAAAAAGTGAAATCAAATATTTTCTTAACCGAGTATTATGATATTTTAAAATCTGAATGGTATGGATATAATTACGGTAGGAATATGAGGAGAGACATAATTATATATAAGTGCAGTTTATCTGAAGCTACTCACAATACTCGCCAGAATACACTAAGATTTATTCTTACGGTACTAGTCCAGCCCAGTCCTCGCAAAAAGCCCGTCTTCACGTTGCTTATAGGTTAAGCAATCATGTAATGGTAATCTGTCTCTTATATAATCATTCTTTCGATTATCGAATGGATAAAGCATGATAGATAAAATAATTACTAGTGAAAAAATTTATTTCTTACCAAATACTTCATTCACAGAACTACAAACTATGAATTATTCGAGAGAATTTATTGGGTATCGTTAATAAAAAAATATTAATATTCCTACGATACATTATCATTTTATTTTTGATATGCATTTTTCAGTTTTCTGATGATAAAGCTTCATGAGAATACTTTACTTTAATTTACAATAATATAAAGTAGTTTTGTATTAAGGCGAGGCACAAATCGCATATTTTTTTACATCAAGTTCAGTCACTGTCAGTGTCAAGTGAAACATTGTATCTCTCTAGCGATCGGTACATTATAATGGATGAGTTAATGTGTTGAACCTCCTTAGCCATCGGAAAATATATTAAATAAAACATAAAATAATCATTTAATGCTCAGTATTCAAAGCATACATTAGTTAATATTTTTCATCAAATAATATTTACTAAATTTCAAAATGGCGGAGTTATGTGCTGTTCCGCAAAAGTCTTTTTCCTGCGGCTGGTGGAGATATCGTGTTGCCAGGATTTAGGTGAAATAAAAAACTTAGTTTTATTCTTGCTTAATGATGTTATGTCAGAGGTGTTGCATTTCACAAAAAAATGTTCTTTTTTTGTGCAAATAAGAGCAGTCTGAAAATAAATATACAGGGTGTAACAGAGGATTCCTGGTGGATTCCTGCCTGATTATGAGTCGAAAATGTGCAAGTAACCATGATCTAATATCAATAGTTATGGAGATAAGCGAAATCAAATTTTGCATTTTTTTCCAATAATTCTGACTTATTTTTTGTAAAACTAGACTCTCATAATAGTAACTTATATCGAATCTAATTTTACAATAATACAAGAGAAATAAAATGATAAAAACCATCCAACTCCAATTGGAATTGTTTCAAGGTTTTCATTATTTTATTTAACTTTTATTGAAACAAATAAATTTTTCTTAATCGAAAGTTACTGTAATGATAGATCAACGTTTAGTAAAAAATAAGTCTTAAATATGGAAAAAAAATGCAGTCATTGATATTGCATAACTCCATAATTATTGATATTAGTTCATGGTTGCTTGAACATGTTCGACTCATAATAAAGGTAGGAATCCACCTGTAAAGTATTGTGTACTAGCTTTGTTACATATGTATATATTTTAAAATAATTAAAAAATATTTTTAAAATAAAAATATAATTTTTTAAATCGAAGTTAAAAATTCACAATCAGCAAATGGAGCATTTTGTCAACGAAATCGTGTGCTAAATCATGGATAATATAATTTGTTAGATGTGCAAAATTTAAACAAAATCAGCCCAAAAGTTTTTGAGATATTTTCTCCATCAATTTGAAAAATATAGTTTCGATAAAAACGCAAAAGAATACTGAATTTTTTTAAAAATTCACCTACTTCGCCATCTTCTAACTGATACAACTCAGACAATTTTCAGAATTAAAGAATGAGTGTTGTTTGATTACTCAAATTATTTTTAGAAATTAAACCTAAGTATAATATAAAAAAAGGTGGCGTAAGGTGTAACACCTCAATTTAAGTTCTACTGTCGCTTCGAATAGGTAACGTTATTGCTTTTATTGGTTATTTTTTAAATTTGAAAACTAGATTTCAGGGACACCGAACAGGTCGTGTGGCAGCTACCATTGGCTGCAAAGCGGCCGGCCTAGCTACAGCCATCGGTTTCTGCTAGTTATTAATATTTGCTGATTGATCTCACCTCCTTTTTGATAACAATAAAGCGTAGTATTCCAAATCGTAGCCTTGATCTTTTACATATCCGTCTCCGTAAATGTCTATGTTTCTACAATCTCCTCAATTAATAAAAAATATTATAAAATTTCAAAGGTGTTCAAATACGAGTATATTAAATTTTTTTTTTTTTTTTTTATTAGATTTCTAAATCAATTTAGATATGCCGACAAATCGTCAAATGTGAACAACGTACAAACTGGCACGTATTCCATTGTTATACACCAGAAATGAAAAACAAAATGTCAGTGATTTATAAAAATAATTTATCGAAAGTATGTTGGTTATTTCTAATTATTGTATTACGCAACACACGGCCAGGAAACAATAACTCTTCAAAGAAGACAAACAAAAATTAAAATTAAAATGACACTGGTAATAAATTTTTATTAAATTATCGTTTTATTAAAAGCTGAAATTCAATTTATCTACAGCTATTATTCATTTGAGAAACTATTGTTCGACAATTTTTCCGTGCATTTATTACCGACAGAAAAAATTAATTGATTTTTTTTACGAAAATGCTTACTGATCCATTAAAAAGTGCACGTATCGTAATTATCAATTGGTACGCGAAGATTGTTTATGGTCATTAAAAGTTTCATACCACTGTGTCTTAAGAGAAGTGTCATTGATCAGAGCATTATCGGAATTCTTATATAATATGGAAATGAAATCGATACCCTGAGTACGAATCAATGTATTTTAGAAGCTCTGGATAACATACGGAAAAGAGGATTTTCAGGTTGAAAATATTATGCTAGGAATCACAAAAGTAATACGCTAATATATGGGCTATAGCGCAGACCAAAGTTATGGGAGACGTTGAATTGCTACCTTATTGAGGTAGTGGTGATGGTGATAGTCATGATGATAAATTCTCCTCAATGAGTGCCAGACAATTGCCCAACAGCCAATTTTAATTTAAAAAAAAATTAAACGATATTCATTTGCACTCATTAATGAAAATCAAAGTGAAAGCAAAGTTTTACTGTTAAATCTGGTAAACTGATCAGAAGATTTTTTCCCCAATGGGTTACTTAAGAATTTAAGGATAATTCATTTCATACCATACCTAGAAATTGTTTTGAATTTTCCAAAGTGTTGTTGTGGCTGCGGGAGGCACACGAAAACTCTGAAAATTAATTAGCCATTTATTAATTAGTGATTAATTATTTTAATTAAGTGAAGGAGTCGTTAAACTAAACGCTGTTCTTTAAACTATCACTAAATACACTCGTATATGAACACTTTATTTAATATTTACTAAAATATTCTATCCAATTCTCGCATTTATTAGGCGCATTTTTACTTATCCAATTATTTCACCCGATATCTGTCGCTTCGCAGTTTCACGTTGGGCAACTCGGCCGTCGTTCCGTGCGTACTTCGCACCACTTCGCACCGATCGATCTGTCAAAAAACGACTCTCGTCGCGGCCTAGTCCCGGTATTTATACCCAAATACTGGAAAGTAAGATTCCCGTCGCTTCTCAGTTGTTCCAGGCGTTTCCCGAATAGATTGCTACAGGCTGTTTTCGATCCTTCGATAGTGCTGTGACATTATAAGGGATTCGGACAGTGCGCAATTCCTTTTTAGCATCTCGTTTCAGTATTTTATTGTAACTTATGTTTAAAAAAGTATGAGTAAAATGATAATTTTATTTATCTTTGAAAATATTTATCAGCATATAAATGTAAATATTTAAAAATCATTAAAAAATACATGAAATACTAAAATTTTCGGTAAATACGGTATATATATCCATTAAACAATAATATGTTTTCGATTAATTAGAATTCATTACAAAGCGAAAAAAGTTTCTGTGATAATACATGTTGGTACTAGATAAAATATTGTAGCTTTTTAGATCGATTCACGTAACAATGTTAATGTTTTACTAACACGTACTTAACTTATTTACGTGTTTCATTAACATGTAATGCCTGAATCTAACGTGTTGTGCTCATTAAGGTACTCAAAAACCTGAAGAATTTAAACTAAAATAGCCTCTTTTCTAAACATTTTGAAATCTACGGATATTGGTACAGACATCTTCTATTCAAGACATGAACATTGAAGCAAGGCTCAACATTAGGCCAATATCGCCTCTTTCTAAGTATTTCACAACACATTCGAGTGGTTGCAGATTGTTAGGACGATGCTATCAGAAGACCGATGGCAATTGTCTTACTGTTTAATAGATCTTATCTTTTGTATGTGTTCTTTGTATGCTATTAAAAACGCAAGTGGAGAAATACATACTTGAACTTGGTATTTTTTTCATTTTAACATTTAGCTATTAAATTTGTTTTTTCCAACTGACATTTAAATGCGAAATTAATCATGCAATGTATAGTAATTTATTATTTTGTATGCAGTAGCAGGGAAGTGCTACTACTAAAACAAAATACTTACGTTTTAAAGAGCGCGTAGAGTAGAAATTCGAGATATTTATTTTTAGTATCACTCATATACATTTTGCTAGATTGTGTAATTGAGTGGCTATGTTCAGGGAGGTCGCCATTCACAGCACAGGTCATAGGTTCAAATGTCAATAGTGGTTATACCTATACAGGATAGCTCTGCAACCTGTTTTTGAATTAAAAATAGTGACATATTTATATGTTTTAAAATATATTACATCCGCGTAAAAATGTTAATTTGCATTAATTTTTGCTTAATAATTTGTATAATACTAATGTTAAAGATTTTCATTTACGTACCATTTCCTGAACTCAAAGAATTAGATTGATTTCTTTTTCATTTGATTTCATAATATTACGATTGATAAATGTAACTTATACTCTCTTAACTTGATAGTGTTAATACTCGAGTAGAGTTGTAGTATTTAATTTACAAATTATCCTTAATGAAGATCATTATAACACATTAAAAATAGCATCAAATTAATTGTGAAAATTGAACTAGAGGCCAAAGAAAAATAATTTTACAGAAAGTGTTAAGAGTAATTTGTATTAAATTAGTTTCTTAAACAATAAATATCATTTACTTCCTTAGTACACTCGCTCACGAAAAGAGAGATTTTCTTTGTTTGAAGAGCGTTATTAAGATTTTTCACGCTTCAATGTGCGTTTTTTTCATTTCTTCCTGACTTCCTGTGAATAATTTTATTCATGAGATTAAAATGATAAAAATAATGGGCGTTGGTACTTATTTCTACTGATTATAGTGAAAAAATTAACTTGGATATTTAAAAAAACCACACATAATAATACATATCTAATACCAACCATACATGAAGCGCAGATTTATATTTTTATAACTTGAAACCAAAATGTAAATCGAAAGTAATTCCTTGGACCACTTCTTATTATAAAAATACTAAGAACATCAAATTAGGAAATCTGAGAAAAATCATATTCATCCCTTTGTACTAGTAGGGTTGAATGCCTAAAGGTGCTTTTATATTCTTTTGCTTCAGTATGAGTTAACCGGTCCAGACACATTTTGTTTTCATACACTTTTTTTGTTGTTTAATCTGGAGCGACCCACCGGTCGCCATCCTCTCCGAGGCTGCCAAGAGGGTACTTCTTGGACACCATTTTAAAATACTAAATTATTTTAGGGTATTTCTATTGAGATAAGTGTATTTTCGAAGAGACAAATTCTAAAAGTAAAGATGGCATATCTATTTAAGGGTCTAGGTTACGTGCCGCCTTCTTAGATGTCTTTGGTAAAGCATAGATTAGGCAGACATAATTTATGTTTGCGAGATTCTGCACTCACATCTTAGCTGTTCCTTTAAGCCCTTTTTATACATTTATAATTCATCTAGGATGCGATTCTTCATCTTCTTTATTTTCACTTTTGCATCTTTGCAATACGTGACATCTGCTGCAGGAGAGCTTCAAAAATTGTTTTAAAAATATTGAGACGCTCTAGAACTTCTGTAATATTGGTTTCATGAGTCACCGAGGATCCACAATCGTGAAGGAAGTTCTTCTTCAGACACGGGAGAGAGCCGATGATGTTAATGATGCCTTACGTATCTACGAAAAATACGATTATCCATAGTATAGAGTTTTATTATGTAATTAATTGAGAGCTCTTATAAAGAAAAATACTGATTAGAAACTATTTTCTTCGGTACGCATGAAAAACTTTCGTTTTAAAATTATGAGAATATATTTTATTCTAAATTTATTCCGACTATAAACCGTTGCAGCCGAGAAGATTATTTCACGTGTAATATGGTAATGTGGAACGAGCTTCGCCACTAACGGCCTAACGGTCAGCTATCCGAGCAGTGAATTGGTTTCACTTTCGATACAGCTAATTTGTGAGAGAATTCTTAGTAGTCGGAGTATCCACAATGCGGTATGTGGAGCGCGAGAATTGCGAAGACTTTAAGGACGGACTTCATTATTATATCCTGTGATTCTAAACTGACAAGTATTTATTTTATGTAAAAACAGAATGTATGAGATAGAAATGCTACTCCAAATATTCCTCTAACCACTCCTTTGCATGGTCCGAATATCCGGAGAGATCTCTTAAAGCAAACATGACCAAAAATGTATTTAAACATTTAGTATGTATAATTATAAAAATATACATTGTTTTCACCACTTATATATTACTAAATTTGACGTGTTTCAGGGCCCTTTATCAGCATATAATATATACTAATAAATTAAAAATCTAAAATAGAAATACAAAAAATAAAAATATAAAAAATAATATATGAGAGATGAATAATAATTAAGTACCAACATGAAAACAGAGTAAAACTTTGAGACGTATCTTTGGATCGGTTCTAGAAAATGGACTTAAGAATATTGAGTTCTATACTCTGTTTAAGGAGCTAAACGTCACCAAATTTATAAAACTGGGAAGACTTCAGTGGCTGGGTCATGTTGAAAGAATGACCGAGCATCAAGCACCAAAAGCCCTGCTGCCGATAGGGCGAAGAATGGAAGGCCAGAATTAAGATGGAGCGACAACATCTTCAAAGACATATCCGCCTTGGAGCTTCTTAACTGGAGAGAGCTAGCACAAAACCGAGATGAGTGGAGAATGAATTTAAAGGATAACTATTTATAACTGAAAAATGTTAATATATTCAATATGTGAATAGAATAATATTTTCAATATATGAAAGCATATTTTTTATTAATTATATTAATAATGTCACCACAAAATCATTTTCTCTTTTGAAGAATTTATATACTTAAACGTTTAATAAAAAATTATCACGATAAAAATAAATTTAAAAAAATATTCAAGTAGTCTGTTTATTTATCCGTGGCAAACTACTATCATCTTTGTACATTTAAATAGAAAATAATGTAATTACGGTAAATTCTTGGTAATGCGATCACGAGCCGCACTATGGAAAATCTAGGCCCGTTTCGGACCACAAGTCAATAACTCTTTTATTTCTAGACGTATTTCCATAAAATTTTGCAAACATATAAAGTAGTCTATATAGCTTAAAATGAATATCATTTTATTAAAAATATTTATTTTATTAATTAATTATTAATATATTAAAAATAATCGGAACAAAATTAAAAATTGCTTTTTTTTATTTTATATATATATTTATATAAAAAATTATAAAAATGTCAATTTTTCGCGTCTAAAACTTATATCGTGTCCAAAAACTAATTACAATATTATATTATATACCTAATAAATCCATAATTAATAAAAAAAATACAGAAAAACATGAAATGTAAAGTGTTTATTCACTTAGATGTTCATGTCAAGTCTGTTCACTATATCACTTTTTGAGTTAATTTATTGTTAAACTTTGTGGGAAAAGATATAAAGTATTATACATTTCTTAAAAGCTTATTATTTAAGAATTTTAGAACAACTAAAATGTTTTTGATTTTATGTTAAAATTTATGTTTGAATGACTTATACAGTAAAATCAGGAAAAAGTTTTATTTTTTTAGTTCATCGAGACATTTGTCAGTTACCCATGTGTCTCCACGCTATAAAATAATGCGTATAAAATATCGGAAATTACAGTTAAACATTTTAGTTGTTCTAAAATTTTTAAATAATGAGCTCTTCAGAAATGTATAATCTATACCTATAAAACTCAATGTCTGTCTGTCTGTCTGTCTGATCTCTATACAAATCCACACCGTTTGTCCGATTCGATTCAAATTTTGCATGCTTTAGGACCCGGCGGGTAACATAGGCAACATTTCGCCCCTATTCTCATACCCCTTCTCCTCCCCCTGATATATTTTCGATGCAAATCTGTACCATTTGACCGACCGGACTCAAAATTTGGAAACTTATTCATTAGAATTCGGCGGGTAACAGGCTATCATCCGTATTCTGAAAATAGCAATGTCTAGATCTTTAAGATCTTTATCCCAACACTTAATAGACGATAATAAAAATTAAAAATAAACGAGACATAGCTTTACGTCGGTGTTTGTTTCTGTAAGTTTCTACGTGAGATAGATATAGAGGGAGGGAGAAAGATGTAAATTGTTATCTGTCAAATGTCAAGATGGGAAGATTTGAATACGCCGTAACGCGGACAAGTTTAGCCATGATTATTCATCTGGACGCTGTGGATGAAGAAATTAATACGTTTGTAAGAAACAATCTTTCTTATATCGTCTTTTAATACAGTGTATTTGAGCCGTATAATTAAAAATCCGCTCTGGACGAATTTTGAAAAAATGAGGTTAGATTTTCATATAGTGGAGTATCTAAAAATCTATCGAACATTGAGTAGAAAATCCCACTCCATTGCGTTAATAGTAAAACGAACATTTGGATGAGTTGCAAAACTTGCTTCGAATCACACGTGAGTTGAGAAATACTCTCTGAAAGTACTGCAATGCGTAATTAACAAGTGTCAAAATAATCTCCGTTCATAAAAGTGCGTAGCAAATTTGTGTTTCTCATATCTTACTAACATATTCATTATAATATATGCGGATCAATTGCCACGTTGAAAATTATTTGGTTAAGCATACCTACATTATTTTATTAATGCTTATAAATGTTTGATTTTTCATAGTTTTCCAATAGCCTTGTGCAATTTATAACATAAAATATTGCTGAACTTTCAGGTGATTGTGGGTATCCATCAGAGTCCTGGCTTCTTATGCTTTCATAAAATCCAGGAAAGAATACACCGAATCTAGGTATACAAAAGCACACAACAAAATCAGAAATGTTGTGAAGCGATGTATTGAACTTTTTAAGTCAACATGTCGGTGCATTCTGAAGCATTCAATTTTGCATTACAGTCGGACCGTTGCTGGACAAACTGTATACTCATGTGTAGTTCTACACAATATATGCATACGTGAAATGTTGCAATGGCAGCACAACTAATGGTAACTTTTGATTTATTTTATTCATTTAATGGAAAACTGAAGACTTTCTATATAATGTTACAATATTTTAATTTTGATTTCAGGTGATATTGCAGTTTTCAGTTTTAGTAAAAAATCTTCCGTTTAATGCACATATAAAAAGCTTACCAAGATGGGGTCGACAAGTCTGGAATAATGTTGTACAGTGATAATAAAAAAATAATGCTTTGTTTACCATTTTTATATTTATAAATTTTGTTTGTTTATTGTTGATTTAGTTTATTATATATTATTTTGACTTTGTACATTTAATAACTCCGCCTTGTTTAAGAATAATTATTCTAAATATATTCAATACATTCAGCATTTTTGTCAGTTTTCTTTACGGTTCTTTTTGGAAAATGTATTTATTTTATACATTAAATTATTAATACCTGTATACATAGGTATTAATAATTTATGTATATTCATTAGAGACTGTTGATATTTTAGTTTTGTTTAACTTATTCTTATTTTTAACTTATTATGATCCTAAGAACAATTAAACTGCAATAGCAGAGATTTTTACCTTATTTTTTATTTGAGGGTAGTATTTTATGTAATTATGAACAATGATATTAAACATACTTATTGAATGAAATAAATGTCTCCAAAGTTTGCATTTATTTTTAAATATTTCTGAATTGTGTAAAAAAAAAAAAATTAAATTATATTGAATATTAAAAAATCATAATATTTAATATAACTCAAATAAAATGATAAAAGTATTTTTCAAATTTGTGCAGGGTTTTAAACATTTTATTTGACTTGTATTAAAGCGAATAAATTTTTGATATTTGTCACACTACCTATACTGTCTAATGATAGTCCTACGTTTAACAGAAGTTAAGTCATAGATATTGAAAAAAATACAATTTTCATCATCGTTTTGAAAGTCATTGATTTCTAACTATTGATATTAGAACACTATTTATTGTTTATAATTTGAACATTTTCGACTCATAATTTATTTAGGAATCTGCCTATAAAGTATGGTGGACCAGCTCCCTGTATAACAGACACATAACAAATAACAATGATGACACATGACGTGGTTGGAAATCCTTTTCGCTGCCTTACTTGTCGGCAAAGCATAAAATAAAATTTAACGAGCTTAGAAGTGCATCATTTAAACAAAATTGTCCTAATATTGAACTTAAAGTAAAAAATAAGGCTGTTTTGATAGATAGATATTATTGACACATAAAATATTATTAGATCCCACCGAAGTTCTTCAGTAATCAATTCTTTACTGGTACAACTGTACAAAGAACTATTTAAAATATCGAAAGCAAAATATAATGACCTGCGTTAACTATGTGAAAATGGCATAATTCCCAGAAGATTTTGTCATGAATACTTGACACTCTCCCATGATCCTAAAGCAGCTGATGTTTTAGCAAATCAAATGAGGATGATGCACAAGTATAGCACTGCACATTTGGTGTATGTTACCAAAAACTTTAAAATTCGTTTGTGCGTAGATCAAATAAAGTATACCTATGCATTTATTTATCTTACAGCATTTTATTGTAAAGAGAACATACTTGACAATAGATAATTTATTGAATATTATTATGTCAAATATTCTTATCATTATAATTAGTTTTTTTATTTATTCTTTGGGAGGGATTGTAATGTGGGAATTCCCGCATTTTTAGAATATCATTAGTGTGGAACTTAATTGTTTCCAAGAATTAATATTAATAATTTTGTTTCTATTTCATTTGCAACAAATTGTATAGCTTTCCTCTTCATTGCATGTATTACCTTTCCTTAGTGTTTGAACAAAATTGTTTCTTAGAATCGTGCAGAAATACAAAATTATGTAGCATTTATTTTCAATAGTTTTCTTATAAAAACTTAATTGTTACCATGAATTAATATCATTAATGTGCTCTATCTCATTTACGTCTAACTGTATAGCTATCCTCTTCATTGTAGGTATTACCATTCATTAGTTTTTGTAAATTGCTTCTTAGAATCGTTCAGAAATACAAAAAACTACAGCAAAGCAGTAATAATTAATCGATTTTTATAATGATAAGCGAAAGACATTAATAAAATAAATATTCTATATAAAATTTTCTTCCTAAAGTATATTCCTTAAAAAATGAGAAGAAAAAATCTGTAAAATTTTGTTTTTGTCAGTCATGTTTTGGCTATCATGGGATGATATAGAAAGAAAAACACTTGTTTTTTTAGTTCTACATTTTTAATTTTTGAGAC
>JADDOH010018058.1:0-10796 GCA_016648135.1 Agrypnia vestita
AGTTCTACCAAAGTAGACTATTTCCAGGCCCCTCAGCAATCTGCGACAGGCGCAAGCCTCAAGGACCTCGAGATCGGCAGAGCGCACGCCCGCCAGGATTGGGAGTGCTTGACTGGAGACAGTCCGGTAGGCACCCGTCAGTCCAAAAAATGCTATACAAAATATGAATGCAAAGTCCATAGTGTCCAAAGTAATTAGCATAAGGATAAAGACACAACATATAACTTAAGAGCCAGATTAATTAAAATAAATACAAAATTAAACCTCAGTAGACATGAAATGAGCCCCGTGAGAGTTAACAAGATCATATTCATACTTGACAATTATGAATTATGCAAAGAAAACTGTGATCTTGAATCAAAGCATGGTTTTCTTTGCACCTAAAATTTACATTCGAAAATTTTATAATAGAACATTCCTTGATTTGAATATTTTTGCTTCTGTTTTTCCACGACATCTAAACATTCCTTAAAAAAACATATCCCCTAAAAAAATGAGCCACGCCGCGGCGCGCCACCGCCGCCGACCGTTTCAGGCCGGCACGCCGCCGCTGGCAAATTCAGGCTCGGCGCGCATGTCTAATTCAAATCCGCTGAAGTGATTAAAATATTTTGCAATTTGTAAGGCGATATAATATATTGTTTTTCGTATTATTGTATTTTGCTATTACTTTGTGGTTATTCATTATCAATTTAATTAAACGAATGAACTTAGTTTACCACCACTTAATTTTTGGTAAAAACCAACCGGCTTCTGAAACAACGTTCCTTCGCCAGGGTATACTTAATACTAATACTAATTAAACTTTACAAATTATCAATTTTCTTCATCGGCTCTTGTTTATATTGTTATTATCCAATTGTTTTATTTTCTTTTTTTTATTTCTTCATTATATAATCTTGTAAACAATGTATCAAAGAAATTTAATGGGCACATTGCTCGCTGTATCATATGTACTATATTTGTATATACACTTCATTTTGTACATACCTACAAAAATTTAAAAGGCTATTAACCGGTCGTATGCCGGCCATACGTAACGCGGAATGTACCCTGTCTGCCGCGCAATTTCGCGCGCGATTGCTGTTTTTTAGACACTGATTCATTCAAAAATCAACAATAATCCCCAAGTAGCTGCGGTTTCTGGTTTTTCAATATACAGACTTCAATAATTACTTATATTTCAATAATTACTTGTACAATAATTACTTATATTCATTTATCATGAAAATAAGTAACGAAATACTGTCAGAAATGTACGCACATGTTTATCGAATAAAAACATGAAGATATTGTGTTTCAATATTTTTGTTATAAATACATCAAAGAATATAAAAATACTTAATTTTAACACTTTTTAAACAGATAAATAACACAATTAATGCGCTGTTCGAAGACGACATTTGGAATGATTTTTTGTCCGGTTTGCGCGGCAAATGAGGTTACTTGACAAATAGAACTCGTACATTCATTCAAAAACTTGAGATACAACCAATAATAAGCTTTAAAAACCCGTAAATGCAGGTAAAATAGGCCGAATTCGCATACGTGTCCGGCACATAGAGGGTACAAAAGTTAAGGTACGGTTAAGCCGTATATAATCTATAAATGACATTATAATTTATTCTTGGTACCGGTTGCATAACTAAAATACACTTTATTTGATAACATCTCGCGTCGTCAGGCCTGAATTACCGTATCAATTGTTTATCGGCCGTAAAAGCTCGAACAGAACTCGGTGCGCCGAGCCCACTGCCGCCCGATAACGCCCACCGCGGGTCTTAGGGCCGGTTGTTTCAAGTTGGATTAAAGTAAGCGTTCTTTAAAAGCATAGATTTTTACGTTCTCCACCAATCAGACGACCCGTTTTCGTAAAAATCTATGCTTTGCTCGACCGCTTACTTTGATCGAACTTGAAACAACCGGGTCTTAGACCCGAACACAAAGTACGCGCGACTTGGCTTATCGCAAACATTGAACCGAGGGGTTGACCTCAGAATTGCGAGCTCAAGCTGGTTGAGAGAAGAAACTGCTTTTAAAACGTTGCACAGACAGATTTTGACCTCTCCGACCCTGCTCGAGATCTACCGATCTTCTATATTCGACACTTTCTGAGGCTAAAATCATCAGCCACGTGTGAGCTCAATACTCCAGCAGTTCTTAGATGTCCTAATCTTCTACATTCAACGCTTTCTAAAACCAAAATCATCAGCTTGTGTAGAGCGAGGCCCGCTGCGAATTCTAGCCGCACGCATCGAACGAATTCCGCCAATCAGGAGCTCGAGCGAACACTAGAATGCGACCACTATAAATTGGCGTGCGAGGGAGGGCGTCCCTGTCGCGTAACAGAAGTTTCCAGGATGTAAATTTATTACACAATACATAATGTTCAGAATGCCCGGTGACCGGTGTCGTAGCCTTTAACAGAAATTTGGTGGGGCAGCACTAAAGACCCCAAGCAGTAATGGCGGCCGTTCTATCTATCACACTGTCAGACGGTACTATCGATCCATCATTTGCTTTTTCTGCTTCGCAAAACTTTAATACTTCATTGGCAATCGTTCTTGCACCATCCCGGACTGTTTAGGATGTTTTGGGCATGATAATTCAGTGTATATTGGTTATCAAGATGTCACAGCTCACGCGCAAATACGATATTGAACTGAATGACAGGGCGAGGAGTTACCGCCGGGTGCGGGCGGGGTGGGTTTTAGTTCCAAAGTCGCCGCACGCCGATTTACGTTGGTCAAGTAATACCATCCGACCGCCGGGACGCGCTGGACTCTTTACTCCGCGACAAAATAATTTTAAGCTTTACGTCAATAAACCACCTTCAGTATAATTCAACACCCTGTACCTCTCTACCCAACCTGCCACTGCTGTGACACCACACATATTCAATATAACACAATGAATGCCTCATGCGTCAAGTAGGTACCAACACGAGAATATGTCTCTTGCGGGTGGACGTATTCTTCACCATCCAACACTCTCATCTCACACAACCAACCCGCTGGTAACCCCGACGATTTCCTGTCTCTTCTCGTCTTCCTCTTTCACCTCTTCCTCCAGCTCAATCTTCCAGCAGTTACCGTTGTTCCTACGAATCCCTGGCTGACGAATCCCACTGCAGGATCCATCATCACTCACTCGGCCATCCAGGAAAATCAGCATTGGCTGAGCACTTTCTGGACACCGGTCATAATTTTGTATTCAAGCTGGAGATCCTAGGAAAGCCCAAGAGTCACCGTGCAAGTCTATTTGCCAAGGAGGTGCTCGTGATCTATAAGCACCCGGGGAATATGAATAGCTCAAATTAAAAACATCACGGTATCCGGCGCTTCAAAAACCAATCTCGTTCGGATCCCGCAAAGATAGTGAAACGACAGTATACGAAACATACACACAACGCAAGGTGACTCGTGACAATCAATTTATGTCTCCGGCACATAACATATAAGCACAGAGACATCCTGCTTTCGTCACGGTATTGCTAGCCAGTAGCGAAGGGAAAAACTACATTTCAAAATGAAGACTACAACACACACACGTTCACCAGTTTAAAGACTACAAAGTGTACACTACAATTGTAGTAAAAATACACGAAGTGAAGTAATTGTAGTACTACGAAATTGTAGTATTAAGAAGTGAAATAGTGAAATGAAGTAATTGTAGTATTAATTAAGTGAAGTGTAATGAAATGAAGTAATTGTACTACAAAATTGTGGTACTAGTGAGCTAATTATATTTTTTCACAAATAAATTTGGACGGTGACTAAAAAAAAAAAGTCAACGGGAAAAATATTTAAGACGAATGCCGATATTTTCTCCAAATTTTCGCCAGCCAGATTTCTTCATTCAATCCCAAAAAACCATGGGAGGGTGGGTTGTTTCAGTTTCCAAAGATTTCTTCATTTAGTCCCAAAAATTTTCAAACCATGGGGGGGGGGGATTTCGATTTGCAAAGATTTCTTCATTTATCTACATCGACTTCCAAAAATTTCACATAAAAAATGAACTATTTGAAGTATGTGCTCATACTTTCGATAACTTTGAAGTATGTGTATTTTGTAGCGTTCGCTTTGAAATGAAGTGTACTATTTGAAGTATGTATGGAGCCATCACTACTAGCCAGTACTCAGCACAACGCTGGCAACGCTACACCCTGCTTTTGACACGGTATTGCACGCCAATACTTAACCACAACATCAATACTCGTAACAACATATCGATAATCGTAACAACGCGTCAGCGAAAAAGGTCGCAGAATTCCCCAGATAATATATTTTTTTAAGAAATTAAAATACAACGTTGTTTACTTCTCACTATAACACTTAAAAAGTTTTAATTAGAACAATTTTGACGCTTACTGGATGAAATAAATTTTAATAATAGTATTACACTCAATATTCAAACACCCTATATTACATCCCCCCTCTTGTCCATATTAGCCCCACCCCGCAAACCAACCCATTTCCACCACTCCACTCCCACACCAGACCCGACAAGTAGTCATTAGTCATAATTTGGTTAGTTTATTACTGAAGATGGCGCAGTAAGCGTCGAAAACGTTATAATTAAAACTTTTTAATTCAAGTATTATAGTGAAAAGTAAACAACATTGTATTTTAATTTCTTAAAAAAATATATTACAATGAACTTCCACAAATTTTGTCACGATAATTTCGAAACATTATCCCCGGATAATTTTAACCAGAAGATTCCAGCAATTTAATTATCAACCTCTTTTGCAAGGGCCGCAAGACCTTGTCAAAGTTGTCGCTGAGCAAGATGGGTCCTTATCCGTTAATCAGTACTGCTTGGAGTCCCTTCCGCTGAAGTTGTCTGATGGTATAACTAAATCACTTGAAAATACTTCTTCAAGTGAACAATTACATTCAGCTGGTGCACGCACTGTCTGCGCGCACAACGTCGAAAGTCGTTCACATCCACACTGATCAGAATACACCAAGGTACAAAATCACACAAGGAGGCCGCTCTGATTGTTGTATCAATAATCACATTGTTGACTGCGTACTTTGGTTTACAATCTGAAAATGTGTCAGTATTGCTTTGCGAATGAAGACAGTAAACAGAGTCATCATTAAGGCCCCAGATCACGATTAAAAAAAATTTCATCTGTTGAGAATGCTCTCACCCATTGTTGTAAGAAATTTGTAAAGTAGACGGAGATACAGCGGTTTATGTGAAACCGTTCAAAGCGCACGACCGCGCCGTGTGGCAGATGTGCGGCTGCCGAACGCATCTGCTACCTGGCCACCCTTTAGTGACGAGTCTCTGGATGTTGAGGAACTGTTGTGCGGTCCAAGAATAGCTGACTAATGGTGAAACACAAAAAAAGAGACAAATAAAAAATTTAGTTTTTATGTTGAATTATCCCTCAGTAAAATTTTGAATGCGATTTTCTCGAAACTATGTTTTTCAACCTGGTTGACAAAAACTATACATTCGATTTGCATGCGCCAAGTCTTAAACTGTTCGAAAGTTCAGTCTCTATGGCACCACGTAGAGATTTTTTTATAAAGAGTTCTATTTTTTTTTTAGAACGGTGAGTTTTTCATGAAAATCGGAAATAAAATACGCTGGTCCGCCATTTTTTTTTAGATATCAAAATTCCCCTACGTGACGCTGTAAACCTATAGTCTAGTTTCTAAATATATTTTTATTTGATGGTGATGATGATGATGATGAACCGTATGGGTTAATCGCTGTGAACCGCCGAGCAGCGATTTCGTCGGAGTGTCCTCTTGGAAGCAGCGCACACCGCAAAATGTACTTTAGATTATTCTTTTGGTGTGGTGTGAGGCCTTAAGGCTTCCAAACATAGTTTCTAAACATTTAAACTAACGTCGCACTGTTCATTCAGAAGTGGTTCCTTCACACCATTCTAGGCATAAATCAAAAGCTGTTCGAAATACTTAATTCCCATGATTAAATTCTTGCAAAATACACTTATTAATAATATTCCGAAAATTTTGTGATTAACTTTGTGGAAGTTCATTGTAAGTAACTATGAATAAAACACAACGTTGTTTACTTCACACAATGACACTTTAATTAAATTAATTAATTAAAACGTTTTCGATGCTTACTGCATCATCTTCAGTAATATACTGAAGTATATTGAAGTGTATATTACAGAAGATGATGTAGTAAGCATTGAAAACGTTTTAATTAATTTGTTTAATTAAAGAGTCATTGTGTGAAGTAAACAACGTTGTGTTTTTACACTAATTAATATTTTTTAATCCTGTTTCTGTGTGGTTCGTCATCAGGACAGAGGTCGCTGAAAAATAGTGTGAATGATAGTGTTACTTTAAGAGTCGGCTTGCTATACCGTGCCGAAAGCAGCTCAGCAATATGAATGGAACTACGATGGATATTGAAAAGACGGTACTTACATCGTAGCCGCACGTGGAGGCCTTGACCACCCTCGGCTTGGACACCGCGTCGGCTTCCTCGGAGCCCCTGACGCGGGACCTCCTGGGCAGGCAGTGCGAGGAGGCGAACACCAGGGAGAGCACCAGCAGCGTGGCGAGCAGGCGCATGGTCGGGCGGTCGCTGACCTACAACAAGTCACCCACCAATCAAATCATCCACCAACCAAATCATCTGCAATTCAAATCATCCACCAATCAGATCAGGAAAATGTATAAAAGTGCTATTCACGATATTCATGAAAAAATTCTGGTTCAAATTTCGGCAATATGTGTCGTGTATTAAGGGATTACAACATCACGTTTCGAAAAATGTTTTTTTTATGTGTAACATCTTTCCTCTCGCTTTCCTGCAATCTGTGGCAGTGATTTTGTGAAAATGGACGGAAATGCGTAACAGGAAATAATACGCGCGCAATTTCATTTAACCAATGAGCGCCCGCGGACAAAATATCATCGTTTATAAACAAATCAATGTCCAGCAAGTGCCATCACAGCACACCACTAGCCAAGTACCAGTAACCACTGTTGCTTGAATTTTTTCGACTCATAATTTAAACAGGAATAAACCTGTGAAGTACTGTGGACTGACTCTGTTTTATATACAGTGTGTAGCAGAATTAGCACACAATATTTTAGTTAGATTATAATTATGAGTCGAATATTAGCTTCTGTATAGGCGTAGTTTCTACGAGAAATGTCAAGTTTATTTGTTTACTAGCTGTAATCCGTCAAAAATGACAGTACTTTTACATGCTAGATCCTAAAGAGACTTATTTATAGCCGCCACCCATGAAAAAGTTATAACGACTTTCATCAAAATATTTGAACATTTTTTTTATATTTCCCCTGCCGGCAGATAATAAAGGTACCTACTAATATACACCCTGGCGATTTTTAAAAAGCTAATAAGTACCTGTATATTTATTAATTACTAATTAACAAGTAAAGAAAATGTACGTGCATTTATTATTATTGAATTTTGCCGCACTAGGTAGGTACACGTTTAGTTGTAAACGTGTTGTTATTGACAATAGGAGAAATCCCGAAAACGTTCTAACAATTCAAAATAGATATAGTGGAATAAAACAGTGTTGTTTACCCTCATTTTTAAAATATTAGAAATGAATTTCCACAATGTTACAAAAAAAAACCTGATGATTTTTCGTCCATCACGCGTGCTCCGCGCGCGCTCATTGGTTAAATGAAATTGCGCGCGCCTTATTTCCTGTTACGCATTTCCGTCCCTTCTCACGAAATCACTGCCACAGATTGCAGGAAAGCGGGAGGAAAGATGTTACACATCAAAAAATATATAGGTACCCAAAGGTCGCCTTCTAGATGTTTCCTGAATCCGGTGGACCTTTCGAGAGATTCCGATAGTGCGTAATTCAGTAGCTTTGAAACACCCTGTATATTAACTGATAGCGAGTTTAATAATTTTATTATTAATTAATAATGACACGCTTGACTTTTGACCTTTGCTACAGAAGCTGTTGTCCGCGCCGGGCGATTAGATAAAGAAAATGCCGGCTTTAGGTAAACAAGATTGACGACGCATGTCAAGTTTGCTGACACTTCTATTATTAATTAATATTATTATTTGTCTGTGGTCTTTATTGGTTGGTAGCGCGACGGCAGAATACAGGACCGGCGCAGGGTGCAGGGAATTTTAAGATAAATCAAGTTTGACTGAACTTTTAGAAATACGGTGATTAAAACTACATTTCAAAATAAAGACTACAACACACACGCGTTCACCAGTTTGAAGACTACAAAGTGTACACTACATTTGTAGTATCTACATGAAGTGAACTAATTGTAGTACTAATGAAGTGAAGTAATTGTATGTACAGTATCGATATTTTTACTCCCTTTATAAGCGTCTGTCTGTCTGGTTGACGCAAAAACTTTGGATCGATTTTTCGTTCGAAACTTTGCAAGCAGACTCGTGGCGACGATCAAAAAGATCTATCAAATTTTCGTTAAAAAATTAATAATTATAGTATAATTTTGGATTTTTTTTTTAGAAATTTTTAATGTTTTTTTCATATAACTGAGTAAGACTGCAACGCGTCTGGTAGACACGGAACCTGATTATAGTATAATTTTGGATTTTTGGAAATTTTTTATTACTCCTTTTCGTAGCGTCGCCCGACCGAAGCCCAACGCGTAGGTTAAGCGCCAAACCAGTTTCCACTAGTAAATAAAAGGGAGTATAATAAAAACTTGGTTTTTATCGGTTAGTTTTTTTGTTATTTTTTCCAAAATAAAAAGTTCGGTGACTAAAAAAAAAATAACGACATTTTTCGGTAAAATAACATCAAACCATGCGGGGGAGGTTTCAATTTCCAAAAATTTTTTCATTTATCTACATCGACTCCCCAAAAAATTTCACATAAAAAATGTACTATTTGAAGTATGAAGTACATTCAATAACTTTAAAGTGTGTGTACTTTGTAGTGTTCGCTTCGAAATGAAGTATACTATTTGAAGTATGTACTTTCAATAACTTTGAAGTGTAGTTTGTAGTAGTGTGAACTACACTTCAAGAGGTGTGAAGTGTGCACTTCAATGTAATGTAGTACTACATTGTAGTAGTGAGTACAGAGCGGACCCATCACTATGAATACGAGTGGTTGGTTGAAATGAAAGAAAGTCAACTGGCTTCGCTTATTGAATCGAAAATGTTCAAACAACCATAACCTAAAATAAATCATTATGGAGATATAGTCCGTCTAACTTATCTGAAGAATGGCCAAATTTGGAACTAACGACGCCATATTGGATTATCTACAGCTGACAGACCTTTGACAGACTTTGTTTACAGAGGGTTTCACGACTGTTTCGATAGTTTTTTTAAGAAAATTTTAGACTGTCACCATGCCAAAAACCATTAAAAGCGGTGTTCGGGAAATAATCTTGAAAATGCACACGTTTTTTGAAGAGGAACAACGTCTAAAAGCCCCAATTATACCGTTTGATTTTGTTCAAAGATGTATTGCCCAGTATTGCCGCCGTTTCAGGTTAGTGCTGCCATGCAGTTATAATGATTTTCCCATACTTAGTTTTTTATTTTACTATTATACAATTTCTTCAGGTATTTCTCAATTGGCAATTTACAAAATAGTTAAAGAAGGTAAAGCGGCCGTGGAAATGGGCATTAAAATATCTACACCCGGAAAAAAAAAAGAAAAAGGATAAGTGGAAAAATTGATATTGATGACTTTGATTTGGGAGTCATCAGACGAAAGATACACGATTTTTGTACTTTTAAGAAAGAGTTACCTAGATTAAGTAAACTACAAAAGGTATTGAAAGAAAACATAAATTTTCAAGGATGTCGTGAGATATTACGTAAATTACTGCATAAGCTAGGTTTTCGTTTTCGAAAGACTAAAAGTAACCATAAGGTGCTTATAGAACGCAATGATATAATTAATATGTGCCATGAGAGCAAAATTCTTGTATGAATTAAGGAAGAATGAAACTTCTTTGAATCGGCGGCCAGTCATATATCTAAATGAAACATATATACATACCTTACACACAGCAGACAAATGTTGGCAAAGTGAAGATGTCGAAGGTGTATTCAAACCAGTATCTAAAGGTCAGTGCTTCATAATTGTCAATGCAGGAGGGGAAACTAACGTGTTCATTTGTATAAACATCTTTTTTTTCAAAAGTAAACTTTTTTGTTTATGCACATTAAAGACTGGTTGCATCAACTTTGTAGCAATAGTTCATTTAAAGCATAGATTTTTACGAGAGTGAGTTGTTTGATCGGTGGAAAACGCAAAATATCTATGCTTTGAACGAAACATTACTATAAACCAAGTTGATACAACGGCCCTAAACCGATTGATATCCTTAGGTGTTACTGAGTTAAACATGGAGGTCAGATTATTAGATATGAGACACCGAATAAAACGGGCGCCACACTGCGCGGATCTTCCGCCACGTCTCTTCTGTCGCGGAACATCGCTATATTTCTTTCCATACAATATGCGCTTATTAAACACACTACGCGGATGATCGGTCGATCTATTTGCTTTTCCGATTTGGCGCAACGGAAAAGACGCGGCGGAATATCTGCGTAATGTGGCGCCGGCCTAAAAGGATTATTATTGTTTGGTTTTATTTTTCTGAAAATTGTATTTTTCTTTGATTTTGAAAAAACGCCATTTGGTGACGTGTATTTTGCGAATGTATATTTTGATGAATTTATTTGTACATTAGTTTACATTTTTTGATTTTTATCGTGTCGTATACTGCTTAATAAATTGTTTAAGAAAAAACGAATTTGCAAAAAATTCCCTAAAAATGAGATAATTTTTA
>JADDOH010018059.1:0-11963 GCA_016648135.1 Agrypnia vestita
AACTTCTTGCAAAGGAAAAAACTCAACTCCGATGGGGCAGTCCAAACCGCCTTCAAAGGTTTTATTGATTCCCGTCCGAATGGTTTTTTTAGTAAAGGGATCGATGAACTACCTATGAGATGGCAAAAGTGCATAGATAGCAATGGTACATACTTTGATTAAATAAATATATTATAATAAAAAAAATCGGCTTTATGTTCCTTCCATACTAAACGCCAATTTCATATGTAAGGACCTAATATATATATATATATATATACATAAATAAACCCGTGTTTCAAGTCCTATCCGCCAAGTTTGCTCCACAACCACACACCGGTGGTTACGGTGATGGATAGTCCTTGATGTCACATCGAAAATATGTGAGTTTGGTGGGGGTGGCTGTGCGTGGGTGGGAGTGGGTTACGAAAATGTGCTTTCTAGCATATTGTTTTGTTATGGGAAGGCCGCAAATGCTTCAGATTGTTTCAAAATAGGCGCGCCGACTGTGTCGGTGAGTTTAGAAGGTTCCGGAAAAACCTCTAGAAAGTTCTGGAAGGAGAAGGTTCTAGAAAATTCCCAAAAGTTCTATAAGGTTCTAAACTGAGTGGCGGAATGTATCGGTGTGTCTAGAAGGTTCCTGTACATTTGATAAATTTCTTGAAAGTTCTGGAAGGAGAATGTTCTAGAAGGTTCGTGAAAGTTCTATGACGATCCAAACAGTGTACTAAAAATCTACGCGTACGAAGCCGCGCGGGCACAGCTAGTAGATAAATATTATTTAAGTTTTAGTTGAGTAATTAATAATAGTTCATTTTAAAACTATAATTATGTGGTCTAGCCGCATGTAGAGTAGGTACTCAAAAGTATCGTAAACTCGAAGGCCCAAATTCAGAGTCAATACTTAGATGATTTAAAGGTTAAAGTACGACTTAAAAGAGTTATTATGTACTGAAAATTACGCTTTTAAGGCTTACCTTAACCTTTAAATCATCTAAGTATTGACTCTGAATTCAGGTCCAAGACCTAAGGAATCTAAAAAAATGTTTGGAATACAGTCATTGAGGATTACTTATTTAAAGTGTACTGAATTCTAGATTTTATATGTCTATCCCTTCCAGAATCATGTTTTCTATTTTATAGGCTATGTTTCCTATAAAATGTCGAATTCAGTACATTATAAATTAGTAAACCTTGATAACTGCATTTTTTGACCAAATTTTTTTGGATATTGCTGCATTTGCTTTTATAATACCCCACATGTATATAGTACCTACCTTTATTGATTAATGTCAGATGTTTAAATATTTGGATTATTTGAATAAATATTATGTTGAATGAAAATTATATTTTTGCAATGTTTGTTGTTTTAAAATTGTTGTTTAATCCACAATTTACATTTATTTACAGCTCAAGTAATAATAAGAGATTTTAATACTCAACAGGTTTAGATAATAGGTATTTTATATGTTCTGATTTATTTATTTTTTTATTTCGGGTTTTACCACTCAACTACCCCCAGCCATGTTTGAGGCGAGTGTTTGTTTCTTAATTTACTTTTAACTTAACGTCTTTTTCATTTTACAGTAAAAAATAAAATAAATGGTTACAAGATTTCATAAAAAAATATTCCAATTCAAGAATAAAATTAACATATTAAATGAAAGTAATTATTCAGATTAACAAAATGTTTTTTTCTCGACCACATTAACGTCATCTCCTTTGGACATCTTTTTGATAAAAATTCTCTAGATTTATCGGCCTTCGGCAAGATGGAACGTTTCTCATAATATGCATCCTACTGCTTCTTTGACTTGATCAGTCTAATGCACAAGAGAATCCAAAAAGAAAGTACAGTAGAAAGAGTAAGTATATATAAGTAGTCTTTATAGTAGAAAGAGAAGTCCAAAAAGTCTTCTTTTTGGCGTAATTACCACTATAACGAGCTTCTTAAATTTTTTATTTCTTCTTGTAACGATTCATAATTATTTGAAGACATGGTGAATAGCCCTGTATTTGTTCAACACTCTACTATTTATTTTTATATTTAACCCTCACAGTGAATTCACATTAGTTCCTTGTGCCATTCAAGAGCAATATTCAAGTGTTAATATTTTGCCTTCCTTTTGATTTTTTTCCAGGTAAAAAGATAAAGAACATTGATTTTATTTATTTGCTCCCAGAAAACAATCGGCTGTTGCTAGGTTCTACTGGTGAATTGTTTTGTTAGTAGGCCATTAGAATATCCGGCTTTAGAATTACATATTAAAAAATTACATTATTACACACAAATGTATTCATAATGGTCAGCCTCTTTGGGCAATACCCATGTTAAGGCAAATTACAAATTTATAATATATAAATATAAAATTACAAATTTTTTAGTGTAGATTCTGCTTAATAAATTTAAAATAAATAAAGCCGTAAAAAAAATGAGGACCCACATACAGGGTGTACCAGAGCTAGCAGCAGAAACTTGGCCGGTAGATTCCTGCCTATGTTATGAGTTTAAAATGTTCAAGCAACCATGACCTAATATCAATAGTTATGGAGATATCCAATATCAAAGTTTGCATTTTTTTTCAATATTTCTGTCTTATTTTTTGATAAATGTTGATATATCATTATAGTAACTTATATCGATTATGAAAAATTCATTCGCTCTAATTCAAGTTGAATAAAATGATAAAAACCTTGCAAAAATTAAAAAAAGTTATTTTTTACAAGGTTTTTATCATTTTATTTCAGTTTTATCGAAGCGAATAAATTTTTCATAATTGATATAAGTTACTGTAATGATAGTTTAACTTTTTGCAAAAAATAAGTAAGAAATATTTTTAAAAAATGCAAAATTTGATATTGCATATCTCCATAACTATTGATATTAGGCCATGGTTGCTTGAACATTTTAGACTCATAACATAGGCAGGAATCTACCGGCAAGGTTTCTGCTGCTAGCTCTGGTACACCCTATATATAAAGTGAATTAGATAAAACAAAATATTTTTAATTTTTTTTTTTGTATAATTTTTTACAATGATAACTGATAGATATTAATAATCAAATTATTTTATATGTTATACCTCACCAAAAAGAATCTAGATTCTTGTGTGTGGTGAGGAATAATCAAGGAAAACAAAGATAACAAAGGAAAATTTTTTATCAATAAAACAAAATTATGAATTACAAAAGAATTCTTAAAGCCAACTCTACAATAAATAATTCAAGTTCACTGAGAGAATAAACACATAACATGCAACTGCAAAAACATCCACTATTATACAAAGTAATTTGGACAAATCAAATAAAAGCATACGATTCTTCATCGATTCAAAGGAAATATATTAAATTTATACTTATTTTAAAGCAGTTAAAAAATTGGCGCTTATCCTAAAAAAATTATGGATAATTCTGTAAAAATATAAATACGTTTGTAATTCTATTTATATAATTAATATTTATTAAATATTCCTCTTTCCATACTGCTCTCTTTGCATTAGTTTTTCAATGCAGCTTTTAGTTATCAAAGTGTCTTCATTATTTGGGCCTAAGATAACAATTCTTTGTTGTAGTACTTCAGTATACATACTTAGGGCATCTTCGTACTTCCCGAGATGCTCAAGAACTGTCCCAACATTATGCTTAGTTAATAACGTAATCTCGTGGTCAAATCCTAAAATATCTTTTATTTTGTCATGAACTTCTAGATACATCTCAAGAGCATCATTGTATTTTCTCTGGGTTTTTAATACTTTCGCTATTATACTTTTTGTTGAAAGTGTTGATAAATTATCTTCTACCGTTTTTTCAAACTGAAATTTTAAAAGTTCCTTGTACAAATCTAAGGCTTTGTCATACTTACACTGACTTTCTAGCACTTCGGCCATATATTTTAATGACAACAAAGTATCTGGATGATGTGGTCCTAATTTAAAACTTCTTTTTGAATGTACGTCTTTATACTGAAGAAGTGCATCATCATATTTTTCTTGTTTTCTTAGAATTCCTGCCAGGTTGTGTTTAGATGATAATATTTCTGGATGAAGCTCATCCATAATCTTACTTTTCAAAATAATTACTTCTTCAAATTTAGCTGCAGCTTCAGCGTATCTTCCTAGATGTCCAAGAACTCCTGCAATATTGTTCTTTGTTGTCAAATAATCTTTATGATATGGACCTATAACAACATATTGTTTTTCTAGCACCTCTTCAAATGCTACCAGAGCTTCTTCATTGCGTCCTAATCGTATAAGCGTCAGAGCTAAGTTGTTTCTCGTTGTCAAAGTGTCCGGATTTTCCGCACCTAATATACACGTTCTCTTATCAAGAACTTCTTTGTATAAATTATAAGCGTCCTCATATTTGCATTGACTCTCTAGTATTCCTGCAATATTATTCTTGGTCGTAAACGTTGATAAATGATCATCTCCTAAGATTTTAATCTTAATTTTAAGAACTTCTTTCATTTCTTCAAAAGCCTCATCGTAGTTCCCTTGATTTTCAAGCACTCCCGCAATATTATTTCTTGTGATCAGGGTATCATGGTGATCGTTTCCTAAAATGTATATTCTTTGATCGAGGACATAATGATACATATCTAGAGCCTCGTTATATTTTCCTTGCATTTCAAAAAGTACTCCTAAATTGTTTCTCGTTGTCAAACTGTCCGGGTGATCAGAACCTAGAGCAACGGACATTCTTTCAAGAACATTTTGAAAACTGCTGAGAGCTTCGTCGTATTTTCCTTGACTCATGAGAACTTTAGCTATATTGTTTTCAGTTGCTAATGTGTCTCGATGATTCGGCCCCAAAAGCTTGGTTCTTACCTCTAAAACTTCATTATAAACTTCCAGAGCCGCCTCGTATTTACCCTGGGTTTCTAACAATCCTGCAACATTATGCTTTGTTGTGATTGTAGATAAATTTTTGCCACCTAAAACTATTGTTTTGATTTCAATACTATCAGTATATGTTTCGTGAGCGACAGTAAATTTATTATTATTTTTAACATACAATATTTCTTTATAGATGTTCATGGATTCATCATATTTGCCAAGAATTCCCAACACCTCAGCAATACTTTGCTTCGTCAACAAGGCATCTTCGTGACATTGTCCCAAAATTTCATTTTTTCTCTCGAGTATTTCATTAAATGCTTTGAGAGCTTCGCTATATCTTCCCAAGTGCTGTAACATTTTTGCAATACTATTTCTTGCAATCAGTGTATCAGGATGGTCTTCCCCTAAAAGAATACTTATTTTATCATTGACTTTGGTGAATTCTTCATGTGCTTCTTTAAATTTTCCTTGACTTTCAAGTACTCCGGCGATATTGTGCTTCAAAACCCAAAGAATTAAATTATTTTCTTCTAGTAAGCTCTCTAATAAATGTAAAGCTTCCTCTCCAAATATGTATGCTTCCTCTAATCTTACACAATCGTCTAATATTTTGACTATGCCACTGGAAAGTTTACTGAATTCCTTTATTAGGTTCTCATATTTTTTTGCATACCCCCATGTAGAGATGGCATGATCGACATTTTTCATTGCTATGCTTGTATTCATTAGTTCCAGGCAATTTCTAATGACTCGTTCTTCTTGACCCTGTCCCTGAAGGTCAATTCGTGTTACTTCTTGCACTAATCTATGTATGTACAGAACACTTTGCTTTTCTTCTCCATTAACCATGGAGTATTTTACTAGTAAACCTACCGCCGACTTTAAAAGAGCTTCATCACCTCCTGATAATTTAGAGAATGTATTTCTATAAATCCTTTCAGGTGCAAAGTAAGCAACAGTATTAAGGATATCAACAGCCAATTGTCCGAATACATCAAATCTCTTTATCTTGTCCATTGTTGTTTTCCACGTTGTAAATGTGGTTTTGGAATACTTATCAATACCTCTGAATTCTTTGGTATTGAGCAAATACTCCACCTGGTTTCCAAATTCTGTGAGATAATCACTGATTCCAAATACTCCCGTCTCTTTCTGAACTACAATATAGGCAATAGCTTGTTGAATTGCTAATGGAAAATATTGTAGTTTCATTACCAATGCTTCTATTTCTGTATCCTGCGATATGTCATCTTTGACAATTTTAAGACCCTTTTTGACAAATTCTATGGCTTCCTTTAACTTCAAGACTTCTAGCTCCAAAACTTGTATACCTCTTTCCCATTCTTGATTACGAGAAGTGATTAGAATGTGAGGTTTTTTTCCTCCAGATGGTATAGATCTTAAAGGCAGAAACATGTCCATAGTATTACTTTTTTCTGCATTGTCAAATATAAAAAGGCTTTTCCTACGAATGAAAAATTCGTAGACCTCTTCCACAACAGATTTAATATTCTTTTCTTTTCCATAATTATTTGTCATGTTCATTCTGAGTCTTTCTTTTGCCAGTCTACGGAATGATTCAATGTAAGTCTGTTCACTCTCTGCATTAATCCATATAATATTTCTGTCATAAAAGTCCTCAAATTTCTTGATGTATTGTCTAGCCAATTCGGTCTTTCCTATTCCACTGAAACCACTAATGGACGTCATTTGCGATGTCGCTGTCACTCGTTCAGACCTGCGTTGAATTATTTTATGTAGGCTGTCCAATTCTTCCTCTCTTGCGGTGAACAATTCTGATGGTTCCCTAACGTTAAATTTAATTGAAAGTCTTACTGAATCTTGAAAGAGTGTATTATTTTCATTTAGAAAATGTGTTCCCTCCTTCCACCACATTTCAACTTTAGTTTTGACATCTGCAAAAATGAAACTTGCATCCTCCTTTTCGAGACTGAATGTAGATTTTATTTTCTTTTTAATAGCTTTGCACAAACTCTCCTCGTTTGGTTGACCAGTGAAAAGTTGCAAAACGGAGACAAAGTCGTTTATTTCTTTGTCATTCACTAGATCTGATGGCAGTAGTAGGTTTGGGCCATCCTTGTCACTTTCAGACAAATTGATATGCATGTACTCATCTCTGATATTACCTCACTTGTGGACTTTCCAATAAATCTATTTAATTGCTGCATTTCTTCTAAAAAAGCTTTAGACAGTTGACATTCTTGATTGATCAAAAATGTACTTCTTAATTTAGCTTCACCGTGACTATTCCTTTCAAAGACTTCACTAACCAGAGGTGTTTGATAGTATTTTAAGAACCCCTCACTCAGATCTACATAATTCCTTGAAAAGATAGCTTCAGATAATTCTTTGGCTAATTTTTTACAATCCGAAGAGTTTTCTAAAACACTAATAATTTTGTCGTGTTTACTACCATTGAGAGTGAGTTTGTAGTAATGATCATATTCTTCTAAAAATAGCATATTTTCTTGGTGAAGTACTTCTTTGGCAATATTTTTTTCACATTCTTTGAAATCTAGCGGAGCATTTGTGTATATAATGAAATCGCAGTTATTGAAGTCACTGGAAAATACAGGATGATTTGTTTTTTCATGATAAAAATATTTTTTTATTTGGCGAAATGCACCAAAGTACTTTTTCAAAAGAAAATTTCCCTTCTCTGAATCTGACAGCAGTTTGCCGAGAGTGATTTTATTTTGCTTTGAATTTTTATGTTTGGCCTGTAGAAAAAATATTTGTGATTTGTTTATGCCATTGTTATTTTTATAGTTGTTTAAATAGACAACATCATCGAAATCTGCTCCTTCTTTCATATTTGTAGCTAGGTGAAATGAAAAGTCCCTTGACTTACTTTTTCTCCGTAAGCTCTCTAGTAAGAGAAGCATTAATAAAGCTATCTCGTAAAGCTGACCACAGAATCCTGAGGTTCCAGCTCGTCTATTGTATTCTGACTGAAGAGTGGTGACATTATCACTTTGATTATCAAATTTATTTGTTTGAGGTGTTAGTAAGTTGATTTTATTTTGCATTTTAAAACTTTCAGGAATATGAAATTTCCATAAATCTGATACAATCTGGCATTTGCAAGACAACAGTGATCTTCTAGAATACATACTGCTTTCAGAATCTTTAAAAAAATCTTCAAAATGTTTATGATGTTTGAGAAGATAATCACCAATCTCATAGTCTGCTTTAACTCTTTGAGATTTTATATAATCAATGGCTTGTTTAATAAATAGTGGATGACAGTCCACCATGTTAACTAATTTTTCTACATGTTCATCAAGAAATTCTTCTTCAATTGCCAATCCCTTTTTGACAAATTTCACAGCTTCATCCAGGGTCAGAGGTTCTATTTTTAATACTTCTTTAATATTTCTCCAATTCTGATCTTGAGAAGTTATCACAATGTGGAGAAAATTTTCAGAAATGCTTTGGGCAAAAAGTGACAATACTTCATGAAAGTAATTTTTATCTTTAGCATTGTCAAAAATGAATAAACATTTTTTCTTTCGAAAAAAAATCAATATGTTTTGGATAATACAACATATTTCTTTTCTATGCCCATCTTCGTTGGTTGTGCTGATTCTCATCTTATCCTCTGTGAGTCTATGAAATGATTCAATCAGAGAGTCTTCGCTGGAGGCGTCGATCCATATTAGATTATTATCATATTTTTTACTATTTTCTTGAACATATTTTTTAGCCAATTCAGTTTTGCCGATACCTTTGATGAAATCGTGATATACTTGTGATATTACAACAATTTTATCAGCGCACATATGAAATGACTCCTGTAAACTTTTCAATTCCCTTTTTCTTCCGGTAAAATTTTTTACCGTTTCTTTTATTTCAAAGCAGATAGAATTTTTCACAGAATACTTGAAGATGAAAGATTCATAAATGTCATTATTTTCTGTAATAAAATTACTCCCAACTTTCCACCACTGTTCGACTTTATCTTTTACTTTTGAGAATAAGGATTTTGCATCATCTTTCTCTAATGAAAAATACAGTTGTATTTTTTCTTTGATTATTTCACGCATTTGATTTTCATTAGGCTTAGATGAGAATATCATCAACTTACTTAAAAAATCTTTTATTTCATCTTCAGTGACAAGATCTGTTGGCAATTTTGGCTTCAGATGCTTTTCTTTGACTTTTCCGAAATTGTTCGGAATCTTGAAGACCTTTGTGCGCAATTCTAATTTTAATTCTTCTTTTGACATCCCTAAAAAATATTTTTGCTTTTGTATTTCTTCTATAAATGTTTGTTTCAGTTGAGTATCATTGTCATCATTTAGAAAACTCGAGTTGAGACGTCCTTCTCCAATTTTCGTCTTCTCGATGATCTCTGCGGCCAAGCAGGCATGGTACTCTTTGATGATGCCCTTGTCTACATCAATTCCCTTTGGAGAAAAAAGGGTTTCAGCTATTTCCCTCGCTAACTTCTTACAGTCTGATGAGTATTCCAAATAGCTGACAATTTTTTCGATATTCTCATAAAAATTCACTTCAAAGTATTTATTATTATAATTTTTGCCCGTATAAAGAATACTATCACACTCTATTTCTTTTTCCATAATGGCTCTCTCATTTTTGCTGAAATCAAATATTGCATTTGTAAAAAGTATAAATTTACTCTTTTCAAAACTCTCCGCAAATATTGGATGTTTATTATTTGGTTCCATAAAACATTTTTTAATTTGACGATATAGGCTAAAGTATTTCTTTACTACAAAGAAATCTTTATCAAACTCTGAAAATAGATTTTCAAACGTGATTATTTCCTTTCCTGGATTTGCTTTGTGTCTTGCCTGTATAAACAGTATTTCTGTTTCGATTTTTCCATTTTTAGTTTTGTAATTGAATTTAAAATTTGCATCATCAAAGTCTCCAGCTTCCAACATGTTTGTGGCGAGGTAAAAACTTTTGATGTTATCTATACTAGCTCTGTGTGTACCTTCTAATATAAGAAGCATTAAAAGATTAATCTCGTAATGCTGCCCACTTACACTGGAAGTTCCTGGCCTTCTATTGACTTCTGTTTCCTCTAAAACCCCTGAATTCGAATTTACAATATATTCATATACATCTAGGTGATTATTTATTCCTGCTAATTCATAAGGTGTTCTTCCTTTACAATTTTTTGCTTGGATATTAGCATTATTTGCAATTAAAATCTTGACAGTATTCAAAAATCCATTTTTTGCTGCTAAATGTAATGGTGTGGAATCATCATAAGTTTGAGCATTAACATCAACGTTTGCCGCGAGTAAGACCTTTACAACTTCACTATAACCATTTTTTGCTGCAATGTGCAACAATGCTTCGGAATTATGTGCTTGAAAATTGACCTCAGCGCCTTTTTGCAGTAGCTCTTGGATTTTACTTATATTCATTCCTTCGGTATCATTGTTTCTCATTGTTATCATCAGATTTTCATTAAAATCTAATTGTGTTTCAGCATTATCCGAGGATTTGACATCATTTCTCAGTACATAATCAATTTCAGCATTAAGATGCTCTCCTTTGTCGTGAACATGTTCTTCACATTCTGTATTATTGTTTGAATTCATATTATTTCATTTACTTTAAGTGGGAAATAAATAATTGATTTTTTTCCATTTCCTGAATAAAATACCTACAAAAAAATATTTTAGATTAAAGATTACTTATTATTTTATCTTTCAAATTTAAAAGATGAAGTATTTTATAAATACTGTTAACTTTTTTACAAAGTTTTTAAATTATTGTATTGTTCATTTACTTTAGTTATGTAGCTTGGAGTTAAAAATAATATAGATAATATGATAAAATACAGATGTGCCTCAAATAAAAACCACTTGGTTAAGAGCGATACCATTGCGCTCTCTCATCACGGTCCTCTACTCATTACAGCACCATTCTGATACCGTGATTAAATAATTTAATTTTGCATGTTTTGCGAGATTTAAAGTATAAAATAATTTAATTATAAAGACCGAATGAATAAATAAAAAGTTATGATAAATCAACACAGGAGTGTTTAGTTTAGTACGCTGATCATTTTTTCAATACAAGTTCAACTTCAGTTCAATACATGCCAAATGATAAAATTGGCTTACTTCAAATAGTGGATTTCTCTAGTTTACGGCGTATGCCTGGAGCTTACCTTATGAGGCACACCTGTTTATTTATCATAAATTGTACTAATATTATATTATATATTATAATTATTAAATGCATAAGTTACCTGCAATCAACTGTTTAAGATCAGATCGCAACCAAATTATCAAAATTATAACATTTCAATGCTTTTCACTTTTGAATTTCACAAACACAACTAGTAAATTAATAATATTATAAAACATTGCTGTCGTTCAACAAAAATTCTTATCTTATCAATTTATGATAACAAAATTGATGAATGCCAATACTGTGTATGTATTACATTAAGAACATTAATGGTGATAGTGGTAAATATCCACAAAGTCTTTTTTTATACGATTAAAAAAAACAACCAAAATATTAAATCCAAAAATAAACCAAAAAAAAAAAATCTCAAAATGTTAAATTCATAATAACATAGATTAACCCCGATAATTTGTAATTTGAAATAATTTTTAGACCCATGCGCCATAAGTCAACACATTTTAAGACACATAATTCAATTCAATTTTTTTTGAAAGTCTAATAAAACTATTAATTACTGGTACGCACAGGGCCATACCAAGTTCGAAAAACTATTTAAAAATTCCCAAAATATTTTAAAACCCGAGCGGCTAAAAAACCGAATTTAAAAATAGCTAAATATAGGGTGGGTCTCCGTGTTACGGTGGGAGAAATTCAGTAGAAATTTATAATATTTTAAGCACAAAGGTAAATTCGAAAGCAACAACAAAAAACACTTTTTCAGGAATTTAAATTAAAAATAAAAGACACTTTATTTATCAAAAAACGATTCCGCGGACCGGCAGCGTAACAAGGTAAAAGTAATATCGGCGAACTGAGGATGCTGAGTCTGCGGAATCTTCCTTTATTTATACTTAAAATCTAGACACAGCGGGAAATCAACGGTCAAAATGGGATTAGTAAGGGAGGGGAGAGACATCTCGAGAATACCCAGTGGCGGATGGTGGTCAG
>JADDOH010018061.1:0-18605 GCA_016648135.1 Agrypnia vestita
TTGCCAGCAATGGATGTTGCTCGATGCACACTGTGAAAATTATCTTTAAATTTCATCGTGCTTGGTCACAATCTTCAATTTTGTGAGAAACACATAACGCTAATTTTCTCAATTGGACCAGCAAATTTCTTTCTAGGACCGCAAAAAATATTGAATTTTTGTATTGCATTGCCAGAAATGGACCTTGATGGATGCACACTGTGATAACGAAGTTTAAATTTCATCGCGTTTGGTCACAATCTTCAATTTTTTAAGAAACACATTACGCTAATTTTCTCACTTGGACCAGTAAATTTCTTTCTAGGACCGAAGAAAATATTGAATTTTTTTATTGCATTGCCAGCAATGGATCTTGCTGGATGCACCACCGTCAAAAATGCAGTTTAAAAATTTCATCGCGTTTGGTTTTTGGTCACAATCTTCAATTTTGTGAGAAACACATAACGCTAATTTTCTCACATGGACCAGCAAATTCTTACTAGGACCGCAAAAATTATTGATTTTTTTTATTGCATTGCAAGCAATGGACCTTGCTGGATGCACACTGTGAAAATGAAGTTTAAATTTAATCGCGTTTGGTCACAATCTTCAATTTTGTGAGAAACACATAACGCTAATTTTCTCACTTGGACCAGCAAATTTCTTACTAGGACCGCAAAAAATATTGAATTTTTTTATTGCATTGCCAGCAATGGACCTTGCTAGATGCACACTGTGAAAATGAGTTTTAAATTTCATCGCGTTTGGTCACAATATACAATTTTGTGACAAACACATAACGCTAATTTTCTCACTTGGACCAGCAAATTTCTTACTAGGACCGCAAAAAATATTGAATTTTCTTATTGCATTGCCAGCAATGGAACTTGCTGGATGCACACTGTGAAAATGAGTTTTAAATTTCATCGCGTTTGGTCACAACCTTCAATTTTGTGAGAAACACATAACGCTAATTTTCTCACTTGGACCAGCAAATTTCTTACTAGGACCGCAAAAAATATTGAATTTTCTTATTGCATTGCCAGCAATGGAACTTGCTGGATGCACACTGTGAAAATGAGTTTTAAATTTCATCGCGTTTGGTCACAACCTTCAATTTTGTGAGAAACACATAACGCTAAGTTTCTCACTTGGACCAGTAAATTTCTTTCTAGGACCGCAAAAAATATTGAATTTTTTTATTGCATTGCCAGCAATGGATTTTGCTGGATGCACACCGTTAAAATGCAGTTTAAATTTCATCGCATTTGGTAACAATCTTCAATTTTGTGAGAAACACATAACGCTAATTTTCTCACTTGGACCAGCAAATTTCTTACTAGGACCGCAAAAAATATTGAATTTTTTTATTGCATTGCCAGCACTAGACATTGCTGGATGCACACTGTGAAAATGAAGTTAAAATTTAATCGCGTTTGGTAACAATCTTCAATTTTGTGAGAAACACATAACGCTAATTTTCTCAATTGGACCAGCAAATTTCTTACTAGGACCGCAAAAAATATTGAATTTTTTTAGTGCATTGCCAGCAATGGAACTTGCTGGATGCACACTGTGAAAATGAAGTTTAAATTTAATCGCGTTTGGTCACAATCTTCAATTTTGTGAGAAACACATAACGCTAATTTTCTCACTTGGACCAGTAAATTTCTTACTAGGACCGCAAAAAATATTGAATTTTTTATTGCATTGCCAGCAATGGATCTTGCTGGATGCACACTGTGAAAATGAGTTTTAAATTTCATCGCGTTTGGTCACAACCTTCAATTTTGTGAGAAACACATAACGCTAAGTTTCTCACTTGGACCAGTAAATTTCTTTCTAGGACCGCAAAAAATATTGAATTTTTTTATTGCATTGCCAGCAATGGATCTTGCTGGATGCACTCTGTTAAAATGAAGTTTAAATTCCTTGCGTTTGGACACAATCTTCAAATATGTGAGAAACACATAACGCAATTTTTCTCACTTGGACCAGCAAATTTCTTACTAGGACCGCAAAAAATATTGAATTTTTTTATTGCATTGCCAGCAGTAGACCTTGATAGATGCAAACTGTGAAAATGAAGTTAAAATTTCATCGCGTTTGGTAACAATCTTCAATTTTGTGAGAAACACATAACGCTAATTTTCTCACTTGGACCAGCAAATTTCTTACTAGGACCGCAAAAAATATTGAATTTTTTTATTGCATTGCCAGCAATGGATCTTGCTGGATGCACTATGTGAAAATGAAGTAAAAATTTGATCGCGTTTGGTCACAATCTTCAATTTTGTGAGAAACACATAACGCTAATTTTCTCACGTGGACCAGCAAATGTCTTACTAGGACCGCAAATAATATTGAATTTTCTAATTGCATTGCCAGCAATGGACCTTGCTGGATGCACACTGTGAAAATGAAGTTTAAATTTAATCGCGTTTGATCACAATCTTCAATTTTGTGAGAAACACATAACGCTAATTTTCTCACTTGGACCTGCAAATTTCTTACTAGGACCGCAAAAAATATTAAATTTTCTTATTGCATTGCCAGCAATGAAACTTGCTGGATGAACACTGTGAAAATGAGGTTTAATTTTCATCGCGTTTGGTCACAACCTTCAATTTTGTGAGAAACACATAACGCTAATTTTCTCACTTGGACCAGCAAATTTCTTACTAGGAGCGCAAAAACATTGAATTTTTTTATTGCATTGCCAGCAATGGATCTCTCTGGATGCACACTGTTAAAATGAAGTTTAAATTTCAACGCGTTTGGACACAATCTTCAAATATGTGAGAAACACATAACGCAATTTTTCTCACTTGGACCAGCAAATTTCTTACGCGGACCGCAAAAAAAAAATTCAATTTTTTTATTGCATTGCCAGCACTAGACCTTGCTGGATGAACACTGTGAAAATGAAGTTAAAATTTCATCGCGTTTGGTCACAATCTTCAATTTTGTGAGAAACACATAACGCTAATTTTCTCACTTGGACCAGCAATTTTCTTACTAGGACCGCAAAAAATATTGAATTTTCTTATTGCATTGCCAGCAATGGAACTTGCTGGATGAACACTGTGAAAATGAGGTTTAAATTTCATCGCGTTTGGTCACAACCATCAATTTTGTGAGAAACACATAACGCTAATTTTCTCACTTGGACCAGCAAATTTCTTATGCGGACCGCAAAAAAAAAATTAAATTTTTTTATTGCATTGCCAGCACTAGACCTTGCTGGATGCACACTGTGAAAATGAAGTTAAAATTTCATCGCGTTTGGTCACAATCTTCAATTTGGTGAGAAACACATAACGCTAATTTTCTCACTTGGACCAGCAAATTTCTTACTAGGACCGCAAAAAATATTGAATTTTTTTATTGCATTGCCAGCAATGGATCTTGCTGGATGCACACTGTTAAAATGAAGTTTTTAATTTCAACGCGTTTGGACACAATCTTCAAATATGTGAGAAACACATAACGCAATTTTTCTCACTTGGACCAGCAAATTTCTTACGCGGACCGCAAAAAAAAATTAATTTTTTTTATTGCATTGCCAGCACTAGACCTTGCTGGATGCACACTGTGAAAATGAAGATAAAATTTCATTGTGTTTGGTCACAATCTTCAATTTTGTGAGAAACACATAACGCTAATTTTCTCACTTGGACCAGCAAATTTCTTACTAGGACCGCAAAAAATATTGAATTTTTTTATTGCATTGCCAGCAATGGATCTTGCTGGATGCACTTTGTTAAAATGAAGTTTAAATTCCTTGCGTTTGGTCACAATCTTCAATTTTGTGAGAAACACATAACGCTAATTTTCTCACTTGGACCAGCAAATTTCTTACTAGGACCGCAAAAAATATTGAATTTTTTTGTTGCATTACCAGCAATGGATCTTGCTGGATGCACATTGTTAAAATGAAGTTTAAATTTTATCGCGGTTGGTCACAATCTTCAATTTTGTGAGAAACACATAACGCTAATTTTCTCACTTGGACCAGCAAATTTCTTACTAGGACCGCAAAAAATATTGAATTTTTTAATTGCATTGCCAGCAATGGATCTTGCTGGATGCACACTGTTAAAATGAAGTTTAAATTTCATCGCGTTTGGTCACAATCTTCAATTTTGTGAGAAACACATAACGTTAATTTTTTCACTTGGACCAGCAAATTTCTCACTAGAACCGCAAAAAATATTGATTTTTTTTAATGCATTGCCAGCAATGGATCTTGCTGGATGAACGCTGTGAAAATGAAGTTTAAATTTCAGCGCGTTTGGTCACAATCTTCAATTTTGTGAGAAACACATAACGCTAATTTTCTCACTTGGACCAGCAAATTTCTTACTAGGACCGCAAAAAATATTGAATTTTTTTATTGCATTGCCAGCAAAGGATCTTGCTGGATGCACACTGTGAAAATGAAGTTTAAATTTCATCGCGTTTGTCACAATCTTCAATTTTGTGAGAAACACATAACGCTAATTTTCTCACTTGGACCAGCAAATTTCTTACTAGGACCGCAAAAAATATTGAATTTTTTATTGCATTGCCAGCAATGGACTTTGCTGGAAGCACACTGAAAAAAGAAAGTTTAAAATTCATCGCGTTTGGTCACAATCTTCAATTTGTGAGAAACACATAACGCTAATTTTCTCACTTGGACCAGCAAATTTCTTACTAGGACCGCAAAAAATTTTGAATTTTTTTATTGAATTGCCAGCAATGGACCTTGCTGGATGCACACTGTAAAATGAACTTTAAATTTCATCGCGTTTGGTCACAATCTTCAATTTTGTGAGAAACACATAACGCTAATTTTCTCACTTGGACCAGCAAATTTCTTACTAGGACCGCAAAACATATTGAATTTTTTATTGCTTTGCCAGCAGTGAACCTTGCAGGATGCACACTGTTAAAATGATGTTTAAATTTCATCGCGCTTGGTCACAATCTTCAATTTTGTGAGAAACACATAACGCTAATTGTCTCACTTGGAACAGCAAATTTCTTACTAGGACCGCAAAAAATTATGAATTTTTTTTATGAATTGCCAGCAAAGGACCTTGCTGGATGCACACTGTGATAATGAACTTTAAATATAATCGCGCTTGGTCACAATCTTCAATTTTGTGAGAAACACATAACGCTAATTTTCTCACTTGGACCAGCAAAATTCTTACTAGAACCGCAAAAGATATTGAAATTTTTATTGCTTTGCCAGCAATAAACTTGCTGGATGCACACTGTGAAAATGAAGTTAAAATTTCATCGCGTTTGGTCACAATCTTCAATTTTGTGAGAAACACAAAACGCTAATTTTCTCACTTGGACCAGCAAATTTCTTACTAAGACCGCAAAACATATTAAATTTTTTATTGCTTTGCCAGCAGTGAACCTTGCAGGATGCACACTGTTAAAATGAAGTTAAAATCTTAATGAGTTTGTTCACAATCTTCAATTTTGTGAGAAACACATTACGCTAATTTTCTCACTTGGACGAGCAAATTTCTTACTAGGACCGCAAAAAATATTGAATTTTTTTATTGCATTTCCAGCCATGGGCCTTGCTGGATGCACACTGTGAAAATGAAATTTAAATTTCATCGCGTTTGGTCACAATCTTCAATTTTGTGAGAAACACATAACGCTAATTGTCTCACTTGGACCAGCAAATTTCTTACTAGGACCGATAAAATATTGAACTTTTTTATTGCATTGCCAGCAATGGACCATGCTGGATGCACACTGTGGAAATTTAGTTAAAATTTCAATGCCTTTGGTCACAATCTTCAATTTTGTGAGAAACACATAACGCTAATTTTCTCACTTGGACCAGCAAATTTCTTACTAGGACCGCAAAAAATATTGAATTTTTTTATTGAATTTCCAGCAATGGACCTTGCTGGATGCACACTGTAATAATGAACTTTAAATTTAATCGCGTTTGGTCACAATCTTCAATTTTGTGAGAAACACATAACGCTAATTTTCTCACTTGGACCAGCAAATTTCTTACTAGGACCGCAAAACATATTGAATTTTTTATTGCTTTGCCAGCTTTGCAGGATGCACACTGTTAAAATGAAGTTAAAATTTCAATGAGTTTGTTCACAATCTTCAATTTTGTGAGAAACACATTACGCTAATTTTCTCACTTGGACCAGCAAATTTCTTACTAGGACAGCAAAAAATATTAAATTTTTCTATTGTATTGCCAGCAGTTGACCTTGCTGGATGCACGCTGAGAAAATGAAGTTAAAATTTTAATGCGTTTGTTCACAATTTTCAATTTTGTGAGAAACACATAACGCTAATTTTCTCACTTGGACCAGCAAATTTCTTACTAGGACCGCAAAAAATATTGAATTTTTTTATCGCATTGCCAGCAATGAATTCTGCTGGATGCACAGTGTGAAAATGAAGTTTAAATATAATCGCGCTTGGTCACAATCTTCAATTTTGTGAGAAACACATAACGCTAATTTTCTCACTTGGACCAGCAAAATTCTTACTAGAACCGCAAAAGATATTGAATTTTTTATTGCTTTGCCAGCAATAAACCTGCTGGATGCACACTATGAAAATGAAGTTATAATTTCATCGCGTTTGGTCACAATCTTCAATTTTGTGAGAAACACATAACGCTAATTGTCTCACTTGGACCAGCAAATTTCTTACTAGGACCGCAAAAAATATTGAATTTTTTATTGCATTGCAGGCAATGGACTTTGCTGGATGCACACTGTGAAAATGAAGTTTAAATTTCATCGCGGTTGGTCACAATCTTCAATTTTGTGAGAAACACATAACGCTAATTGTCTCACTTGGACGAGCAAATTTCTTACTAGGACCGCAAAAAATTATGAATTTTTTTGATGAATTGCCAGCAAAGGACCTTGCTGGATGCACACTGTGATAATGAACTTTAAATATAATCGCGCTTGGTCACAATCTTCAATTTTGTGAGAAACACATTACCCTAATTTTCTCAATTTGACCAGCAAATTTCTTACTAGGACCGCAAAAAATTATGAATTTTTTTGATGAATTGCCAGCAAAGCACCTTGCTGGATGCACACTGTGATAATGAACTTTAAATATAATCGCGTTTGGTCACAATCTTCAATTTTGTGAGAAACACATAACGCTAATTGTCTCACTTGGACCAGCAAATTTTTAACTAGGACCGCAAAAAATATTGAATTTTTTTTATGCATTGCCAGCCATGGGCCTTGCTGGATGTAAAATGTAAAACTGAAATTTAAATTTCATCGCGTTTGGTCAGAATCTTCAATTTTGTGAGAAACACATTACGCTAATTTTCTCACTTGGACCAGCAAATTTCTTACTAGGACCGCAAAAAATATTGAATTTTTTTATTGAATTGCCAGCAATGGTCCTTGCTGGATGCACACTGTGATAATGAACTTTAAATATAATTGCGTTTGGTCACAATCTTCAATTTTGTGAGAAACACATAAAGCTAATTTTCTCACTTGGACCAGCAAATTTCTTATTAGGACCGCAAAAAACATTGAATTTTTTTATTGAATTGCCAGCAATGGACCTTGCTAGATGCACGATGTGACAACGAACTTCAAATATAATCGCGTTTGGTCACAATCTTCAATTTTGTGAGAAACACATAATGCTAATTGTCTCACTTGGACCAGCAAATTTCTTACTAGGACCGCAAAAAATATTGAATTTTTTATTGCATTGCCAGAAATGGACCTTGCTGGATGCACACTGTGATAATGAACTTTAAATATAATTGCGTTTGGTCACAATCTTTAATTTTATACACATAACGCTAATTTTCTCACTTGGACCAGCAAATCTCTTACTAGGATCGCAAAAAATATTGAATTTTTTTATTGCATTGCCAGCTGTATATCTAGGTGGATGCACACTTTTAAAATGAAGTTTAAATTTCATCGCGTTTGGTCACAATCTTCAATTTTGAGATAAACACATAACGCTAATTGTCTCACTTGGACCAGCAAATTTCTTGCTAGGACCGCAAAAAATATAGAATTTTTTTATTTCTTTGCCAGCAATGGACCTTGTTGGATGCACGCTGTAAAAATAAGGTTAAAATTTAATCGCGTTTGGTCACAATCTTCAATAATGTGAAAAACACATAACGCTAATTTTCTCACTTGGACCAGCAAATTTCTTACTAGGACCGCAAAAAATATTGAATTTTTTTATTGAATTGCCAGCAATGGACCTTGCTGAATGCACATTGTGACAACGAACTTCAAATATAATCGCGTTTGGTCACAATCTTCAATTTTGTGAGAAACACATAACGCTAATTTTCTCACTTGGACCAGCAAATTTCTTACAAGGCCCGCTAAAAATATTGAATTTTTTTATTGCATTGCTAGCAGTATATCTAGGTGGATGCACACTTTTAAAATGAAGTTTAAATTTCATCGCGTTTGGTCAGAATCTTCATTTATGTGAGAAACACATTACGCTAATTTTCTCACTTGGACCAGCAAATTTCTTACTAGGACCGCAAAAAATATTGAATTGCCAGCAATGGACCTTGCTAGATGTACACTGTGATAATGAACTTTAAATATAATCGAGTTTGGTCACAATCTTCAATTTTGTGAGAAATACATAACGCTATTTTCTCACTTGGACCAGCAAATTTCATACTAGGACCGATAAAATATTGAATTTTTTTATTGCATTGCCAGCAGTGGACTTTGCTGAAAGCAAACTGTTAAAAGGAAGTTTAAATTTCATCGCGTTTGGTCACAACCTTCAATTTTGTGAGAAACACATAACGCTAATTTTCTCACTTGGACCAGCAACTTTCTTACTAAGACCGCAAAAAATATTGAATTTTTTATTGCATTGCCAGCAACGGACCTTGCTGTATACACAATGTGATAATGAACATTAAATTTAATCGCGTTTCGTCACAATCTTCACGTATGTGAGAAACACATAAAGCTAATTTTCTCACTTGGACCAGCAAGTTTCTTAATTGGACCGCAAAAAATATTGAATTTTTTATTGCTTTGTCAGCAATAAACTTGCTGTATGTACACTGTGAAAATAAAGTTAAAATTTCATCGCGTTTGGTCACAATCTTCACTTATGTGAGAAACACATAAAGCTAATTTTCTCACTTGGACCAGCAAATTTCTTATTAGGACCGCAAAAAACATTGAATTTTTTTATTGAATTGCCAGCAATGGACCTTGCTAGATGCACGATGTGACAACGAACTTCAAATATAATCGCGTTTGGCCACAATCTTCAATTTTGTGAGAAACACATAACGCTAATTGTCTCACTTGGACCAGCAAATTTTTAACTAGGACCGCAAAAAATATTGAATTTTTTTATTGCATTGCCAGCCATGGGACTTGCTGGATGTACACTGTAAAACTGAAATTTAAATTTCATCGCGTTTGGTCAGAATCTTCAATTTTGTGAGAAACACATTACGCTAATTTTCTCACTTGGACCAGCAAATTTCTTACTAGGACCGCAAAAAATATTGAATTTTTTTATTGAATTGCCAGCAATGGTCCTTGCTGGATGCACACTGTGATAATGAACTTTAAATATAATCGCGTTTGGTCACAATCTTCAATTTTGTGAGAAACACGTAAAGCTAATTTTCTCACTTGGACCAGCAAATTTCTTATTAGGACCGCAAAAAACATTGAATTTCTTTATTGAATTGCCAGCAATGGACCTTGTTGGATGCACACTGTGAAAATGAACTTTAAATATAATCGCGTTTGGTCACAATCTTTAATTTTATACACATAACGCTAATTTTCTCACTTGGACCAGCAAATCTCTTACTAGGATCGCAAAAAATATTGAATTTTTTTATTGCATTGCCAGCAGTATATCTAGGTGGATGCACACTTTTAAAATGAAGTTTAAATTTCATCGCGTTTGGTCACAATCTTCAATTTTGAGATAAACACATAACGCTAATTGTCTCACTTGGACCAGCAAATTTCTTGCTAGGACCGCAAAAAATATAGAATTTTTTTATTTCTTTGCCATCAATGGAACTTGCTGGATGCACGCTGTAAAAATAAGGTTAAAATTTAATCGCGTTTGGTCACAATCTTCAATATTGTGAAAAACACATAACGCTAATTTTCTCACTTGGACCAGCAAATTTCTTACTAGGACCGCAAAAAATATTGAATTTTTTTATTGAATTGCCAGCAATGGACCTTGTTGGATGCACACTGTGAAAATGAACTTTAAATTTAATCGTGTTTGGTCACAATCTTCAACATTGTGAAACGCATAACGCTAATTTTCTCACTTGGACCAGCAAATTTCTAACTAGGACCGCAAAAAATATTGAATTTTTTATTGCATTGCCAGCAATGGACTTTTTTGGATGCACACTGTGAAAATGAAGTTTAAATTTCATCGCGTTTGGTCACAATCTTCAACTTTGTGAGAAACGCATAACGCTAATTTTCTCACTTGGACCAGCAAATTTCTTACTAGGACCGCAAAAAATATTGAATTTTTTTATTGCATTGCCAGCAGTATATCTAGGTGGATACACACTTTTAAAATGAAGTTTAAATTTCATCGCGTTTGGTCAGAATCTTCATTTATGTGAGAAACACATTACGCTAATTTTCTCACTTGGACCAGCAAATTTCTTACTAGGACCGCAAAAAATATTGATTTTTTTTTTATTGAATTGCCAGCAATGGACCTTGCTCGATGCACACTGTGATAATGAACTTTAAATATAATCGCGTTTGGTCACAATCTTCAATTTTGTGAGAAACACATAACACTATTTTCTCACTTGGACCAGCAAATTTCTTACTAGGACCGCAAAAAATATTAATTTTTTTTATTGCATTGACAGCCAAGGGCCTTGCTGGATGCACACTGTGAAAATGAAATATAAATTTCATCGCGTTTGATCACAATCTTCAATTTTGTGAGAAACACATAACGCTAATTGTCTCACTTGGACCTGCAAATTTCTTACTAGGACCGGAAAAAATATTGAATTTTTTTTTGTATTGCCAGCAGTGGACTTTGCTGGATGCACACTGTGAAAATGAAGTTAAAATTTTTATGCGTTTTGTCACAATCTTCAATTTTGTGAGAAACACATAACGCTAATTTTCCCACTTGGACCAGCAAATTTCTTACTAGGACCGAAAAATATATTGAATTTTATTATTGCCTTGCCAGCAATGAACCTTGTTGGATGATCACTGTAAAAATGAAATTTAAATTTAATCGTCTTTGGTCACAATCTTCAATTTTGTAAGAAACACATTACGCTAATTTTCTCAATTGGACCAGCAAATTTCTTACTAGGACCGCAGAAAATACTGAATTTTTTTATTTCGTTGCTAGCAATAAACCTTGTGGATGTTTCGTTGCTAGCAATGGAACTTGCTGGATGCATACTGTGAAAATGATTTTTAAATTTCATTGCTGGTCCAAGTGAGAAAAATTGCGTTATGTGTTTCTCAGATATTTGAAGATTATGACCAAACGCGATGAAATTAAAACTTCCTTTTAACAGTTTGCTTTCAGCAAGTTCCACTGCTGGGAATGCAATAAAAAAATTCAATATTTTTTCGGTCCTAGTAAGAAATTTGCTGGTCCAAGTGAGAAAATTAGCGTTATGTGGTTCTCACAAAATTGAAGATTGTGACTAAACGCGATGAAATTTAAAATTCATTTTAACAGTGCATCCAGCAAGGTCCATTGCTAGTAATGCAATAAAAAAAATTAATACTTTTTGCGGTCCTAGTAAGAAACTCTCTGGTCCAGGTGAGAAAATTTGCGTTATGGGTTTCTCACATATTTGAAGATTGTGACCAAACGCGATTAAATTTAAACTTCCTTTTAATAAAGTGCATTTTGCAAGATCCACTGCTGTCAATGCAATAAAAAATTCAATATTTTTTGTGGTCCTAGTAAGAAATTTGCTGGTCCAAGTGAGAAAATTAGCGTTATGTGTTTCTTACAAAATTGAAGATTGTGACCAAACGCAATGATTTAAACTTCATTATCACACTGTGCATCCAACAAGTTCCATTGCTGGCAATGCAATAAAAAAAAAAAATATTTTTTGCTGTCCTAGTAAGAAATTTGCTGGTCCAAGTGTGAAAATTAGCGTTATGTGTTTCTCACAAAATGAAAGATTGTGACCAAACGCGCTGAAATTTAAAATTCATTTTAACAGTGTGCATCCAGCAAGATCCATTGCTGGTAATGCAATAAAAAAAAAAAAAATTTTTACGTTCCTAGTAAGAAACTCTCTGGTCCAGGTGAGAAAATTTGCGTTATGTGTTACTCACAAAATTGAAGATTGTGACCAAACGCGATGAAATTTATACTTCATTTTCACAGTATGCATCCAGCAAGATCCATTGCTAGTAATGCAATAAAAAAATTAATATTTTAAGCCGTCCTAGTAAGAAACTCTCTGGTGCAGGTGAGAAAATTTGCGTTATGGGTTTCTCAAATATTTGAAGATTGTGACCAAATGTAATGAAATATAAACTTCATTTTCACAGTGTCCATCCAGCAAAATCCATTGCTGGCAATGCGACAAAAAAATTAAACATTTTTCTCGGTTAGACTATGTTAGGTTAGATTAGTTTGGGTTAAGTGTTTCTAACATACTTAAAGATTTTGACCAAACGAGATGAAATTTAACCGTCATTTTCACTGATTCCATGCGCCTAGGTCCATTTCTGGCAATGCGACAAAAAAATTCAACATTTTTCTCGGTTAGGTTGGGTTAGGTTGGGTTAAGTGTTTCTCACATACTTAAAGATTTTGACCAAACGAGATGAATTTTAACCGTCATTTTCACTGTTTCCATGCGCCTAGGTCCATTTCTGGCAATGCGACAAAAAAATTCAACATTTTTCTCGGTTAGGTTATGTTAGGTTAGGTTAGGTTGGGTTAAGTGTTTCTCACATACTTAAAGATTTTGACCAAACGAGATGAAATTTAACCGTCATTTTCACTGTTTCCATGCGCCTAGGTCCATTTCTGGCAATGCGACAAAAAAATTCAACATTTTTATCGGTTAGGTTATGTAAGGTTAGGTTAGGTTGGGTTAAGTGTTTCTCACATACTTAAAGATTTTGACCAAGCGAGATGAAATTTAACCGTCATTTTCACTGTTTCCATGCGCCTAGGTCCATTTCTGGCAATGCGACAAAAAAATTCAACATTTTTCTCGGGTAGGTTATGTTAGGTTGGTTTAAGTGTTTCTCACATACTTAAAGATTTTGACCAAACGAGATGAAATTTACCTTAATTTTCACTGTTTCCATGCGCCTAGGTCCATTTCAGGCAATGCGCCAAAAAAATTCAACATTTTTCTCGGTTAGGTTATGTTAGGTTAGGTTAGGTTGGGTTAAGTGTTTCTCACATACTTAAAGATTTTGACCAAACGAGATGAAATTTAACCGTCATTTTCACTGTTTCCATGCGCCTAGGTCCATTTCTGGCAATGCGACAAAAAAATTCAACATTTTTCTCAGTAAGGTTATGTTAGGTTGGGTTAAGTGTTTCTCACATACGTAAAGATTTTGACCAAACTAGATGAAATTTAACCGTCATTTTCACTCTTTCCATGCGCCTAGGTCCATTTCTGGCAATGCGACAAAAAAATTCAACATTTTTCTCGGTTAGGTTATGTTAGGTTAGGTTAGGTTGGGTTAAGTGTTTCTCACATACTTAAAGATTTTGACCAAACGAGATGAAATTTAACCGTCATTTTCACTGTTTCCACGCGACTAGGTCCATTTCTGGCAATGCGACCAAAAAATTCAACATTTTTCTCGGTTAGGTATTGTTAGGTTAGGTTAGGTTGGGTTAAGTGTTTCTCAAAGATTTTGACCAAACGAGATGAAATTTAACCGTCATTTTCACTGTTTCCATGCGCCTAGGTCCATTTCTGGCAATGCGACAAAAATATTCAACATTTTTATCGGTTAGGTTGTGTGAGGTTAGGTTAGGTTGGGTTAAGTGTTTGTCACATACTTAAAGATTTTTACCAAACGAGATGAAATTTAACCGTAATTTTCACTGTTTCCATGCGCCTAGGTCCATTTCTGGCAATGCGACAAAAAAATTCAACATTTTTCTCGGTTAGGTTATGTTAGGTTAGGTTAGGTTGGGATAAGTGTTTCTCACATACTAAAGATTTTGACCAAATGATTTGAAATTTAACCGTCATTTTCACTGTTTCCACGCGCCTAGGTCCAGTTCTGGCAATGCGACAAAAAAATTCAACATTTTTCTCGGTTAGGTTATGTTAGGTTAGGTTAGGTTGGGTTAAGTGTTTCTCACATACTTAAAGATTTTGACCAAACGAAATGAAATTTAACCGTCATTTTCACTGTTTCCACGCGCCTAAGTCCATTTCTGGCAATGCGACAAAAAAATTCAACATTTTTCTCGGATAGGTTATGTTAGGTTGGGTTAAGTGTTTCTCACATACTTAAAGATTTTGACCAAACGAGATGAAATTTAACCGTCATTTTCACTGTTTCCACGCGCCTTGGTCCATTTCTGGCAATGCGACAAAAAAATTCAACGTTTTTCTCGGTTAGGTTATGTTAGGTTAGGTTAGGTTGGGTTAAGTGTTTTTCACATACTTAAAGATTTTGACCAAACGAGATGAAATTTAACCGTCATTTTCACGGTTTCCATGCGCCTAGGTCCATTTCTGGCAATGCGACAAAAAAATTCAACATTTTTTCGGTTAGGTTATGTTAGGTTAGGTTAGGTTGGGTTAAGTGTTTCTCACATACTTAAAGATTTTGACTAAACGAGATGAAATTTAACCGTCATTTTCACTGTTTCCACGCGACTAGTTCCATTTCTGGCAATGCGTCAAAAAATTCAACATTTTTCTAGGTTAGGTTATGTTAGGTTAGGTTAGGTTGGGTTAAGTCTTTCTCACATACTTAAAGATTTTGACCAAACGAGATGAAATTTAACCGTCATTTTCACTGTTTCCACGCGCCTAGGTCCATTTCTGGCAATGCGACAAAAAAATTCAACATTTTTCTCGGTTAGGTAATGTTAGGTTAGGTTAGGTTGGGTTAAGTGTTTCTCACATACTTAAAGATTTTGACCAAACGAGATGAAATTTAACCGTCATTTTCACTGTTTCCATGCGCCTAGGTCCATTTCTGGCAATGCGACAAAAAAATTCAACATTTTTCTCGTTTAAGTTATGTTAGGTTAGGTTAGGTTATGATAAGGGTTTCTCACATACTTAAAGATTTTGACCAAACGAGATGAAATTTAACCGTCATTTTCACTGTTTCCATGCGCCTAGGTCCATTTCTGGCAATGCGGCAAAAAAATTAAACATTTTTCTCGGTTAGGTTTTGTTAGGTTAGGTTAGGTTGGGGTAAGTGTTTCTCACATACTTACAGATTTTGACCAAACGAGATGAAATTTAACCGTCATTTTCACTGTTTCCATGCGCCTAGGTCCATTTCTGGCAATGCGACAAAAAAATTCAACATTTTCTCGGTTAGGTTATGTTAGGTTAGGTTAGGTTGGGTTAAGTTTTTCTCACATACTTAAAGATTTTGACCAAACGAGATGAAATTTAACCGTCATTTTCCCTGTTTCCACGCGCCTAGGTCCATTTCTGGCAATGCGACAAAAAAATTCAACATTTTTCTCGGTTAGGTTATGTTAGGTTAGGTTAGGTTGGGTTAAGTGTTTCTCACATACTTAAAAATTTTGACCAAACGAGATGAAATTTAACCGTCATTTTCACTGTTTCCATGCGCCTAGGTCCATTTCTGGCAATGCGACAAAAAAATTCAACATTTTTCTCGGTTAGGTTATGTTAAGTTAGGTTAGGTTGGTTAGTGTTTCTCACAATATTAAAATTTGACCAAACGAGATGAAATTTACCTGTCATTTTCACTGTTTCCATGCGCCTAGGTCCATTTCTGGCAATGCGACAAACAAATTCAACATTTTTCTCAGTTAGGTTATGTTAGGTTAGGTTAGGTTGGGTTAAGGGTTTCTCACATACTTAAAGATTTTGACCAAACGAGATGAAATTTAACCGTCATTTTCACTGTTTCCATGCGCCTAGGTCCATTTCTGGCAATGCGACAAAAAAAATTCAACATTTTTCTCGGTTAGGTTATGTTAGGTTAGGTTTGGTTGGGTTAAGTGTTTCTCACATACTTAAAGATTTCGACCAAACGAGATGAAATTTAACCATCATTTTCACTGTTTCCACGCGCCTAGGTCCATTTCTGGCAATGCGACAAAAAAATTCAACATTTTCTCGGTTAGGTTATGTTAGGTTAGGTTAGGTTGGGTTAAGTGTTTCTCACATACTTAAAGATTCTGACCAAACGAGATTAAATTTAACCGTCATTTTCACTCTTTCCGTGCGCCTAGGTCCATTTCTGGCAATGCGACAAAAAAAATTCAACATTTTTTTCGGTTAGGTTATGTTAGGTTAGGTTAGGTTGGGTTAAGTGTTTCTCACATACTTAAAGATTCTGACCAAACGAGATGAAATTTAACCGTCATTTTCACTGTTTCCATGCGCCTAGGTCCATTTCTGGCAATGCGACAAAAAAATTCAACATTTTTCCCGGTTAGATTATGTTAGGTTAGGTTAGGTTGGGTTAAGTGTTTCTCACATACTTAAAGATTTTGACCAAACGAGATGAAATTTAACCGTCATTTTCACTGTTTCCATGCGCCTAGGTCCATTTCTGGCAATGCGACAAAAAAATTCTACATTTTTCTCGGTTAGGTTATGTTAGGTTAGGTTGGGTTAAGTGTTTCTCACATACTTAAAGATTTTGACCAAACGAGATGAAATTTAACCGTCATTTTCACTGTTTCCATGCGCCTAGGTCCATTTCTGGCAATGCGACAAAAAAATTCAACATTTTTCTCGGTTAGGTTATGTTAGGTTAGGTTAGGTTGGGTTAAGTGTTTCTCACATACTTAAAGATTTTGACCAAACGAGATGAAATTGAACCCTTATTTTCACTGTTTTCATGGGCCTAGGTCCATTTCTGGCATTGCGACAAAAAAATTCAACATTTTTCTCGGTTAGGTTATGTTAGGTTAGGTTGGGTTGGGTTAAGTGTTTCTCACATACTTAAAGATTTTGACCAAACGAGATGAAATTTAACCGTCATTTTCACTGTTTCCATGCGCCTAGGTCCATTTCTGGCAATGCGACAAAAAAATTCAACATTTTTCTCGGTTAGGTTATGTTAGGTTAGGTTAGGTTGGGTTAAGTGTTTCTCACATACTTAAAGATTTTGACCAAACGAGATGAAATTTAACCGTCATTTTCACTGTTTCCATGCGCCTAGGTCCATTTCTGGCAATGCGACAAAAAATTCAACTTTTTTTTCGGTTAGGTTATGTTAGGTTGGGTTAAGTGTTTCTCACATACTTAAAGATATTGACCAAACGAGATGAAATTTAACCGTCATTTTCACTGTTTCCATGCGCCTAGGTCCATTTCTGCCAATGCGACAAAAAAATTCAATTCAGTTAAATGTAAGAAGCATATAAATTTTTGAAATTTAAAGGTATAGTTTAATTCTATAAGATATAATAAAGATTGAAAATCCATATGATTTATTCTAACAAAATAATCCTTTTTATCAGGCACTTTATTTTTAATATTAAAAAATTTAAATATTGGAACAAAAAAAAAAACTATATATATAGATATTAAAAAAGAATTTTCAATCATTATTTTATAATAAATATATATTTATTAACATTAAATCCTTAGTTTATATATACATTAACTATCTTTATAAATTAATAAATTTTAACAAACCTATGATTATCTATATAAACTTTTTCTAAAAAATAAGAAATATAAAAATCTTATATTAATAGTATTAAATCTATTATATATCTATAAAATATTTATTTATAATATAAATTTATTTAAAATATAAAAAACTTATATTAATAGTATTAGATCTATTATATATCTATAAAATATTTATTTATAATATAAATTTATTTATAATAAATATATATTTATTAACATTAAATCCATAGTTTATATATACATTAACTATCTTTATAAATTAATAAATTTTAACAACCCTAAGATTATCTATATAAACTTTTTCTAAAAAATAAGAAATATAAAAATCTTATATTAATAGTATTAAATCTATTATATATCTATAAAATATTTATTTATAATATAAATTTATTTATAATATAAAAAACTTAAATTAATAGTATTAAATCTATTATATATCTATAAAATATTTATTTATAATAAAAATTTATTTATAATATAAAAATCTTAAATTAATAGTATTAAATCTATAATACATCTATAAAATATTTATTTATAATGTAAATTTATTTATAATAAATATATATTTATTAACATTAAATCCTTAGTTTATATATATATTAACTATCTTTATAAATTAATAAATTTTAACAACCCTATGATTATCTATATAAACTTTTTCTAAAAAATAAGAAATATAAAAATCTTATATTAATAGTGTTAAATCCATTATATATCTATAAAAAAACCGTTTATGGTATTT
>JADDOH010018062.1:0-10740 GCA_016648135.1 Agrypnia vestita
GCCTCTCATCTTAAACACAACATACATTCGGCACTGCATTTACATGCCTATCGGCGGCACTTGGACGTAGCGATAGATGTAGAGCCGGTAGTCCTTGCTGGCCAGCACCACGGAGCCGTCGTCCATGAGCGCCACGTCGAAGCACTGCGCATGCTTCACCTTGCTCTCGAGGGCCGACACCAGCTGGCCCTCTTGCGTGAAGATCGTCAGGTTGAAGTTGTTGTGATTGTCGGCTATCAGGATCTCGCCCGCGGCGTTGATGCCCACGCCGATGGGATAGTTGGTCACACCTTCTCCGCCTATTTGCCTTAAGTATACACCTTCGTAATTGAAAACCTTGACGCAGTGAGCTCGGTTGTCGCTGATGAATATCTCTTGTTTGTCATTAACGACGACTCCGTTCGGGAACTCGAGATGCTTGGAGCAGCCGAACTTTTGGAGCACGTTACCTGCCTGGTCGAATATGATGACACGCATCACTTTACATTCTACTACGACGATGCGGCCCTTGGAATCTACGGTGACACCTCGAGGGTGCTGCAGAATGTTGGCGCCAAACTTGCGAACAAACTGTCCATACTGGTTGTAGATCTGTATTTGGTGTGTCGGAGACCTCTCCGTTACTATTATGTCTCCAGATGTGCGGACCACGGCGACGCGGTTCGGATACAGCAGTTGTCCATCGCGCTTTCCGCATTCGCCGAACTGGAACTTGAAGCGTCCTTCTTTGTCGAAGATCTGAATACGATGGTTATTTGTATCCGCGACGATGATATCATTCTGCGCATTCACCGCGACGCCGCTCGGTTCGGTGAACTGTCCTTCCATGACGCCGAACTCTCCAAATTTGCAATGGTATATCATTTTTTGCCTTTTGATCTGCGATTTGGGCGGGAATATGGCGGTAGACATTAACTTCGAGGTAAGGTCGAGCATAGAGTCAGCGTGATTTCCGCCCGCTATAGAGTACGGGTCGGAAAGGGTCGTCGGGAAAATGCTGTCGCAACCTCCGTTTGACCACTTCTCGTAGGGGTTGATTCCGTTCAAGTTCATGTCTCCGATGGCGGCGGAGAAAGGACCCAAGCTATTGGCGCTGTTAAAACGCTTAGAGATGATATTCGACTCAAAAGGAGAAGTCGACTGACTCGAGGAGGAGATCAGTCCATTTGTGTAATGGCGATCGAGCGTGTTTCCTCCGAGGGCGGCAGACAGGTGCAGCGCTCCATTGAGGCTCCCTGACGAGCCGTGCACCGAGGAGCCCGAGCTGCTGCCCGAGCCGGGCGGCAGGGCTCCGGCGGGCCGCGCTATCGGGGGCTGCTTGCCGGGTCCGGCATTCGTCTCTCCGCCGGATCTCACGTACCCGAAAGTATTTCTGACTCCGACCTGAATAGCCTGATAGTTCGAAACAAATTCAAGCTCGCACGCCGACTGGACGCTGGCTTCGGGATTGTAGCTGACCAGAGATTGTAGTTTGGAGTCGAGTAATTTTCTGAACATTAGAATTTCAGCAACGGTCGCGCATTTGGTGAGACGTTCGACAAAATCGCATGTTTGATAAATTTTGTCGACAGTTTCTTGGGCTTTCTGACCGATTACAGTCAATGAAATTTGTTTCGCGGAGAACACGCTCTCTAGCTCCTTTAGCAATTCCGCCTTGCGCTCGTCGAGCATGGAGCGATAAAACTGGAAAGTCTCGTTAATTTCATTTTGAGCCTTCTGGTACTGAATCTGGAGGCGTCCGGAACTGTGCTCAGCAGCCTTAAGTACAGACCGCATGTCTGCAGCGCGGGCCTTGCTTTCCGCCATCGCCTGCTGCATGAGCTCCAACTGCTGAGGGCCAGCCTCGCTCAGGTGCTCGCAGTCATGGAGCCCGCTCGGGTGCTCCAGTATCGTACATTCTTTGCACACAGGCACGGAGCACGTTCTGCAGAAATATTTAAGAATGTCATTCTTGTGTCTCGGGCAGAAAACTGCCTTTTCTCCCGTACCGTTGCAAGAACCGTTAGTGATGAGGCCGTTCTTGGGTTCTTCCTTGAGATCGCCCAAGGTGAGGACGCGATGGCCCTCGAAGCAATGCATGAATTGGTGCGCCATGACGCAGTTGGGGCAGAGGTAATTAGCGCAATCCACACAGCGCGCTACGGCGTCTGACTCCTTGCTCTTGCAGCCCGTGCAGCGAGCGGCTCCCGAAGAGACGAGCTCGGAATCCGATTCGATGATAGTCGATATTACCAGGTTGGACAGCAGACCTTGAACTCCAGAGACGGGGAGCGTGCAGTCCGCGTGGCACTGGGAACAAGTGACCTTGTCGGGGTGCGTCTGCTCTTTCTCCAGGCAGGGGCGGCAGAACGTGTGGAAACAGGGGAGCACCTTGGGGTCGGTGAAAGTTTCGTGGCAGAGCCCGCAGGTGGTGTCGACACCGTCGAACTCTCTGAGGTCGCAGACGGCAGAGTCGCTGGCAGGCGGCGAGGAACCGCTCAGGGTGAGGGGTGAGTCCACTAGGGGCGAGCAGGACGACAAGTCCCCGCGGTCTCCGTAAGATCCGATCGAGTTAGCTCCGGGCAGAGATTCGAGGGAAGGAGTGCGCGAGGCCATCTTCAATTAACCAGCATCCCTGAAACGAAAGAAAGCTAACGTTAGTATTTTTCAAGAAAATTCAATTGCAGTAAAAACAAAAAAACAACAATGGACGTCTGAAAAGCGAAATGTTGTATCGTCAAATTTGTCGATGCATTTTTGGACAGTCACGAGGAACTTATCCATCGATTAGCATCGGCGGGCCCCCCGTGTTTACATCCAGCCGAGGGGAGGGGCGGCCGCCCGGGGGATCGATTGGTCTGGGGTGGCGCCGTCTCCATGGCAACGCGCCGGACTGGGGGCGCGCGGGCGGCGGAGTGAAGGCGCCGCCGGTGACGTCACAACCTGTTGCCACGCGGCTGCATCGCTCGGCAGACTCACGCGGAAAAAACAAAAGATTTCCCAACTAAAAAAATGTGATTAACATTGGAGAGATTCGGTCGGCAACCGGCGGTAAGCACTTAAGGCGAGATCTAATCAAAGCCAAAGTAATCCTCGGACAGACAAAACCCGCTCGGGGTGGGATTTGATTATCCGCCCGCAACTTTGTTTCTTTCTCAAAAACCTCAACCTTTTGAACAGTTTTTGTAATTCTGAAAAGTTTGTTGGGATCACTGAACTCTCAAACGAAACCTCCATATCTTACAGGGGCGGTTTAGAATCTTACCAGCGATGAAGATTACAGAGAATGAAAATTAAATACGATTTACACCGTTTCAAAGTTTGGCGACTCTAATCCAAATTCGACATTATGTTTCTCGCCTAGGTTAGACCATATGGACCAAATGAGATCGGCTGAAAACGACTTTACAAATGAATTGTGCAATATAATATGTATATTTATATTGATATTAATCATTAACAGCACAAAAATACCGGATATACAACATACGAAATGGCTAGGATATCGCTGAACACAATAAAAGGTGAAAACTAATAAAAAAACTAATAAAACGATATTTGCGGTTGTAGCTGCACTTCGAAATTAATACTAGATAAGACACAATTTAATTTATTAATCTATCAAGTAATGCAAGGTATTAAACGATTTATATTGTTGGTGTATTCTCACATATATCCGGATGATCATTATTTTCACTATCCAAAAGTGTATAATGCTTATTAAACTTTTTAGTAATGATGATTTAGATAATGACATACTTCAATTGATCATAAAATTATTTTTTTCAATTATTGATTAATACTAGATAATTTAATTAAGTTGTAATAAATATATATAAATCTGTCCACATTATGCTCCCAATAGAATAGAAACAATATTATTAAGTGATGTAAAAATAAATAACCAGCAAAGAAACGCTTGCAGAAAGAAAGAGTTTTCAAAGTGAGTCTGTTTTCAGGAAATGTCGGAAAAATCTCGTGCGGAATTAGATTCACCTCAGCGGCTCCGTTCGCTCGCCCCGAAGTGGCGAAGAAAGATTCCTGAAAAAACTTTCTCCAGCGAATGACCCTACCGCCTACCCCCGCCGAGAGCAGAAACTAGGAGACCGGAGGGTAAACAGCCGGGAAATTTAATAACCGAGTAGAAAGGGGCGGCGAAATTAATCCCCCCGACCGAGGTGACGCCTCACCTTGTCGCAAAGTGCCGAGAGGCTGGGTGTTTTGTTCGCACACGATCGGGTGATTCAACTTGTGCGCGCATCGCTCGTAGAATAACGAACAGCCGACCGACTGGAGGAAAGGTGCAGTTTAGGCAGGGCGCGCCTGAAAACTGCGGTTAAAGCGAACGGTGCTTTTTATGGGGTTGATCAATATTCAACACCCGCAAAATAATCGGCTTAGCCCGAGTGTTCCGTACGGTGCCGCTGCGGAGAAAAATCAATATTTTGGTGTTGCGACGGGCAGGGGATCCGTAAGGGAGTTTTATTATTTTATTTTACCATAAAAACCTTAATTGATTTCCACCCCCTGCGCTTGCATACCTGACAATGGAAATGTTACAGCCAAAATTTTATGGCATGTCCTGTGGATCGATGCTGTCTCAGCCGAGAGAACATTATTCGGTTAGGACAACTTTGTCAATGATTCTTCAAGTAAAGGAAAAACTTCCGGAACGTTCCATTTACGGTGTAGAACACTTTATGAGTTGTGGTGAGATCACAGACATCAAAAAAGGCACGAAGTGTTCTTGAAAGTTAAAACCCCTTTTCTTAAATAAAGCTCAAAAATAATGTTGTGCGTTGTACATGACCCTACTTATGTACTTAGAATGAAATTGAAACAAAACTCGATAAGATGTAACAATTTCCTTTCAAATTTACCTACGCATGACATTAAGATATTACATATAAGACTAGCAATATTAAGAAACCATTTTTTTTATAGAGATACGAACACGTGATACGTGTTGGATCAATATTCATACTATTCTCAAACTAAGCCAAAAGCCTGTATTATGAGGGGACCGAAGTATAGTCTTAACCAACTCATCATCCAGGGGAAAATAAGTGGGAAAAGAAGCGTAGGAAGACGCCACATCTCATGGCTGCGTAACTATAGGGATTGATATCAATTCGACTGTGATGGTGCCACATAAAGTAGAAAATTAAGCCACGTAAAGAGTCTACGTGACGCTGCAACGTCGGGCACTGTTCCGCGACGTCGCGCACAACATAGCGCGGCATTTCTACGTGCCGCGGCAACGTTGCCATGCGCACGATACCCGAGCGAGCGCGCGAGGACATCGTACCGCGCGTCAATACCACGTGGTATGTTGACAAGCTAAGACGCATGCGCTACAGTTACATATGGTATATGATATGATATAAGGCGTTCCGTAATATTGTGTCTTGCTTAGCTATGGAAGACCCGATCATTTGTAATAAATTTTCAAAATCAGTTGTTGTCATTCGAATGAAACTGACAAAATATCCGTCAGACATTCGAAGATCGCATAGAATATCCATCCTTTTATTCCTTTTCAGTAAATAATTTCGCACCCACCACCCTTTTCTGCTCTTATTTTTCGATAAACTCGTTAGAATAAATAGATACGCAGCACTAATCATCATAACCCTTTTGGGCGACACTTCCGCGATAAGTGATATGCGAGTACCGATGTGTACACGTCAAATGACCGCGTCATTGTCCCCGAAACACGAGCGTAGATATTGATGCGACATGAATGCTGCGCGATTTGTCCCCTAGTGCAATGGTTCCCAAAGTTGACAGGACCGCGACCCACCAAAAAAGATAATTAATTTTCGGGACCCACCTGCCTCATTTTCCCAATTTATATTATAACCATACGAAAGAGTTCAATTAAGAAAAAAAGAAAAACGTCCAAATGTAATCGAAATTTTTGATTACGAAAAATATTAATATGTGATATTTTCATGGGGAGGGTGCATTTGTCGTCTATTTCTTGTCGTAACAGCATTAGCGTCGACTTCAATTTTGGTCACTTTTAATCGCAGTGAATTCGATAAGTCCAATTTATTTCTGTTCTTAGTCTTAATAGAAACCATGCATTGCAGAAAACTCCACTTCTCATGAGGTAGTGAAGGGGAGGAGGATTTTCATCGCTTCGTCAGACAAGCAAGGATAAGTGTCAGCAACTGAAAGCCAGAATTTTGCTAATTGCTTACGATTAAAAGTATTTTTCAGCTAAGTATCTTCTGATTAATCAATAAGCTCTTCACTTGCTTAGTCGGTATGTTGTCTTGAAATGGATTTTAAATCCAGTTTATCCTGATGAACTTTTTCATCTCTTCTTCGAAGTGGGCGTTTAAGTTATTTTTCAACTCTGTTAACCTTTATGTTACTACCTGGGTACCCACTTTCGATTTCAAGTTCAAATAATTTCATTCATTAACGCTATCATCCGTTTGAATCTCCGTTAATTAAATAATTTCAAGGGAAGGGAAATAAAGGGAAGACGGACATTGCTATGAGAAGAAGTAACATTCTAAATAGCTATTTAACCACTGTTTAAATATCAATTTTTGAGGTACAAAACGTCAGAACGTATAGAACGTCCATCCAGGTTGAATACCCCCACCCGGGTACTTTGGGTAGCAACTAGTGTGAGAAATTCCGGGTAGTAACATAACAGTTAAATGAGTGAAAATTTCAGACACTACTCTTCTATAGACCATGGTCTTAAGATGAATATAAAGAAAACAACAATTTTGAGTCCAGAGAACAAAATCATCACAATCAATGGTAATAATATTGAAATAGTAGATGAATATATATACCTAGGACACAAGATAAAAATGAACAAAGAGAACCAAACAGCAGAACTGCTAAGACGAATAGGAATGAGCTGGGCTGCTTTTGGCAAACTCAAACATATCTTCGAGAACAAAGAGATCCCAATTAGCCTTAAAAAAAAAGCCTTTGAATCGTGCTTACTGCCAGTGATGACGTATGGATTGGAGACTATGGCCCTTACAAAGAAAAGTGTAGAAAAGCTCAAATGCACGCAACGATCCATGGAGAGATCCATGCTTGGAGTAAGCCTAAGAGATAGAATTAGAAACGACGAAATTAGGCGAGTAGTGGATATCATGGATCGTGTAGCGAAGCTAAAATGGCAATGGGCAGGACACGTTGCAAGACAGGATACTACAAGATGGCGTCCCAGAGTTCTGAAATGGAGGCCTTGGGAAAATAAAAGAGGCATCAGAAGACCTCAAAAGAGATGAGCCGATGATATTGTCGCTGTGGGGGGAAAGAAATGGCTACAATTAGCCAACAACAGGGAAGAATGGAAAAATAAGGAAGAGGCCTATATCCAGCAGTGGAAAGACGAAGGCTGATGAAGTCTTCTATAAAAAATACTCACGACCCGGACGAGACGCGTTGCGCGGTGTTGTGACTGTGACCCACCATAGTTTGGAAACACCGCCCTAGTGAATACGTGGCTTTAACGTCGAGTCGGCGGTGTACCGCTTCGTATCGGCCGACGCGAGGTACCCGCCACAAATATTTTTTTTCAGTATTTTACAACAAAGCTGTAATGCCAAAGGTCAGCCGCACTTGTAGAGATTCCGCTTCGGCGCTCATTAAACGCCGAAGCAGTTGTGCAATCGACTCCGCCGTGCGGTTGCGTAAGGCTCTCGCGAGGGAGGCTCTCGCGCTCGAACATCCCTTATGCAACCCGCCCGCGACCAGCGCGCCCGCGACGCGACGCCCGCCAGAGTTTCGGTTACGTAACGAGGAACGACGCGAAACTTCTTGGCAATACGCGAAACAGTGCGAAATGTAAACACGCCGAATTTTAAGATTAATTTAAAAATGCACCGGTCGAAAAATATCGACGGCAAACCGATGATTCAGAGTATAACTTTATACAAGGTGTTTCGTAACAGCAGCAAAAACTTTAGGAGAATCTTCCTCGTTGAATTTTGAATATAAAATATTTTTTACGCTTTGGGTAAAACGACAATAGTTCTAAAGATAAGCGACTTTAAGTCAGCATTTTTTTTCAATATTTCTGACATCTTTTGAAGAAGCTGTTTTACTTATTGTATATTTTTTTAGTAATGTGTTTTTTATTATTATTATTTATTCTAATTAAAGCTCACAATGCATGAAGATGTTTTACAAAGAAAAAGATTAAAGCGTTTGAATAATATCTGCTCCATACATCTATTAATCGCTTACAATAATACCCATAAAATTACTTACTTAAAGGTGATGTTTGTGTGTGTGTGTGTGTGTGTCTGTGTCTGTGTCTGTGTGTATGTCTGTGTGTGTGTGTCTGTGTGTGTGTCTGTGTGTGTGTAGTGTGCGCGCGCGCGTTGTACATTGGGTTAAAGCCTATGAAATCATTATTTTAAGTATTTGCTTAAGAATATATTGTTTCCTATTATATTTTAAGTGTGTTTTTACTCAGAACTGTTGATTAAAATGTGATTTTGCTAATCATTTTTTTTACACGTTCAAAAAACTTTTTATATGATTGTTTATTTTGAAAATATGCTTTTACTCATTATTGCTTATTCTTGACTTTGACCGAATACAGGATCAATACTTAAAGCATTCTTACTATCTTTAAATTATTTAAATATTGACCCTGTATACGGGGCTGAGGCGTTAATAATAAATAAATAAATTAAAGAACATGACAGAAAATTATGGACGGTCCCGATCTGGAAGATTCCAGCATCCCGGAAAATGGAAATGGCTTAGTCACTACTATCTCGTAAAATGTGGATAGATGCGGAATCGTCAAAAGCTGTTCACAGTGGAATATACTATTATCTCGTGGCGCACTACAATACGGTGCTTGAGTTTTAATCATCAGAAATCTCCCAGAAGTCGTAACAGCATTGTCGAGAATGTTCCCGAAGAAACTTGGGAAAACTTTTCCCTCGAGAGCCGAATCGGGAAGAGATTCTTGCCATTGTGATATTTCAGGCAGTATTCCGTAAACAACCGTGGGGCGATAGATAACGCCGCGCCGTAGACGTCGAATTTTCTAAAGCGAGGGTAGATTATTTATATAAGCGCCTGACACCCAATCTGCTCCGATAATATTACGATATTTATTCGTAGCGGAGACGTAGCCGAGATGAGAGATGTTGACGAAATTTGTAGGCGAAAATTAGCGACGAGTCCTGATAAATATAATCATTTCTGAAATGATATGCGAAAATGGCGGCAAGACGGAATAAAAAGGAAAGGATAAGTCTTGGGCTCGGGATGAAGTGCACTTTTGAAAGCTAAATTAAGTAATTAATTTACAAAATACAATAATTAAAGCATGCTTAATAGGACGTGGATGCTAAAACAACGACAGAGTAGGATATGGATGGAGTGCATGAGAGACCTAGATAGAACTGACGGTGTACGATGGAAATCACATTATTGAGAATCTTTATTTCAGACGAAATAAATGTTCAGTAACGTCTATATTCCGTAATACAGATGGCGAATGTAATGGAGGAGCCAGTGGCACAAGACAGAGTCGAGTGAACCTGTCCCAACTGTGTCCAATCTGTGAAGATTACCAACTAGATCAGTGATGGACCCCTTGGGTTCACCATCATTGATCTAGTGGGGAGTTTGTAATATATTACAAAAATGTGGAATATACCTAGCCTAACTCTGATAACAGCTCCAAGGTTGACGCGGCGGCATACGTATTTATACTTGTGTACGTTCCTTTGGAATCTGTCAGACTTGATTGGGTTGTTTGCCAGCGTTGTTTACTGATAGTGGCTGGCGTGTCACCCAAAACATCTTTGGTAAATCTGGTGAAGTCCACAACCTTCAGAAAGCCGTTAGGAATGCTGAAGATTGGAACAAACGGTATAACAAAAGAGAGGAAGAAAGAAGAGAAATTATATTCGGTGACACTTTAAACCGAGGTCTGATCACGGATTTAATAAGCTTGGTCCAGAAGGAGAGATATTCTTTTCCTGTGGAAGATTCTGCCTACTGGTCGCCGACCACCTCAAGAGAGACTGTCTGTTCTTCTGGTAAGATGCCAGAAATTTTGAAGTTTCAGAAAAAAGTTGTGATAGCAAGATACTAAGCTAGTTAAATAATAATTTACAACGAGCTTCGCGTTCTAATACTACACTCGACGTATTAAAGTTAGGAATTATAAGATCCTAAACGTTGTGTATACCCCAACGTTATCGCAATTATATCAAATAACTTACAATAAAGAGTGTTTTGCCGTTGCTAAAAGGAGCAATGGCCAAGGGTTAATCACATTTCGAGACACAGAGATAATCAATCAATAAGAAAATTTTTCTTATCATTTGCATGCACGCGATAAAAGATCTAGAGAATTTCTTTAATAACTGCAAAATGACTTTGTAAATATATTTTATATTTATATAATTAACAAGAATATACTTTGTATTTACCATTAATTTATTGAATTATCAACGTGTTTGGCCAATGGTCCGAAGTATTTATTTATTTATTTATTATTTATTTACATTTACATTAGTTAATACAAGATACTAATAACTGCCACACTAGGTAAAAATCTGTTCTGTGACAGTTATTCTCATAAGGTATTTATGTAGTAGTAGAAAATGACAATTAAAGAATCTAAATCTAAAAGAAAATAAAGAGAAAAGAAAATATACATACAAAATCAAGATAAGAGTTTAATTTATATTATAAAAATCCATAAATGAGACATGAATAACCAATTAAGAACAAACATGAAAAAAA
>JADDOH010018065.1:0-10955 GCA_016648135.1 Agrypnia vestita
ACGGTTGATTTCCCTTTGTTGAATCCGTGTTGATCTGGATGAAAGGAGTGATGAAGAGCTGCATAGACTTGATCGTATATAACCTTCTCGAAAACTTTAGCAATTGTGCACAATTTAGAAACAGGTCTATAATTTGCAACGTCTGATTTCGAGCCTTTTTTATGAATCGGCGTAATAAATGCCGATTTCCAGATATCTGGCACAAATCCATCCTTAATAGAATTTTTAAATAAAATTGTTAGAGGTACAGCAATTATATCAGCACATTTAATTAAATATATTGGTGGTAATTGATCAGGTCCAGCAGATTTATTTATATCAAGATGCTTTAATTGATTTATTATGTTCGATTTACTGACTTCTATTGATGAAATGAAACAATCGGTGATTGGTTCGTAATTGGACAGAGAATTCGTATTTTGAGTACTTGAAGAGGGATTAGAAAACGTAGAATAAAAATAATCGGAAAAATAGTTACATATGTCGGATCCTGATATGGCAGTATTGAGACCGTACGTCATATTACTTGGCAGGTTGAATGATTTAGATTTTGATTTAATAAATGACCAGAACGTTTTGGGGTTACGTACTACAGATTCCTCTATTTTAGAGATGTAATTCAAGTAACATTCGTTTTCCAATAACTTGGCTCTATCGCATAAAATATTGAAAGATAATTCGTCAGATTTATTGCCATAAATTTTAAACTATGAATGTTATAATTAACGACGAACTGAGAAAATAATAAAAATAGAAAAAAGTGTCTGATAAGGTGATACAATCTCGCCTAAACTCTTCACGTTAGACTTAGAAGATATATTTAAGACCCTTAATCGGGATAACAAAAGTGTGAAAATAGACGGCACATACTTAAGTCATCTAAGATTTGCTGACGACATAGTAGTTGTAAGTGAAAACATCAAAGAACTATGTAAGTATAATGATAAAAGAACTACACGAGGCTTCGAGCAATGTTGGTCTTAAGATAAATATAAAGAAAACAAAAAAATTTAGTCCAGAAAACCAAATCATCACAATCAAAAACAATAATATTGAAATAGTATATAAATATATATATCTGGGACACAAGATAAAAATGAACAAAGAAAACCAAACAGCGGAATTGCCTAGACGAATAGAAATGAGCTGGGCTGCTTTTGGCAAAATCAAACATATCTTCGAGAACAACGAGATCTCAATTAGCCTAAAAAGAAAAGCCTTTGAATCGTGCATACCACCAGTGCCAGTGATGACGTATGGAGTGGAGACATTGGCCATTACAAAGAAAAGTGTAGAATAACTCAAATGCAAATCAACGATCAATGGAGAGATCCATGCTTGGAATAAGCCTAAGAAATGATGAAATTAGGCATAAAACTAGAGTAGTGGATATCATAGATCGTGTAGCGAAGCTAAAATGGCAATGGTCAGGGCATGTTGTAAGGCAGGATACTACAAGATGGACTCCCAGAGTTCTGAAGTGGAGACCTTGGGAAAATAAAAGAGGCGTCGGAAGACCTTAAAAGAGATGGACCGACGACATATCCTCTGTGGGGGGAAAGAAATGGCTACAATTAGCAAATAACAAGGAAGGATGGAAGGATATGGAAGAGCCCTATGTCCAGCCGTGGAGAGATCAAGGCTAAAGAAGAAGAAGAAGAAGATAATATATACAGGCTGTTACAAAGTACGTTCACAATAATTTATAAATCCTACCTAAACTATGAGCTGAAAATGTTCAAGCAACGAAGTCCTTATATCAATGGAAATAAACGACTTCAAAGTTTGATTTTTTATTTTTATTTCAATATTTTCTGTAAAACGTTAGATTAATCGCTTGAATATAAGTCAAATAAAATTATGAAAACCATGATTAATTTAAAAAAATGTTTTGTTAAATTATCAATTAACATTTTATTTGATTTGTTTATAATATTTGATTTAAGTTACCGTCATGATAATAAAAAATGCAAATTTTGAAGTCGTTTCCCTTCAGAACTATTGATATTGGGACATTATTGCTCGAACATTTTTCACTCATATTTTGTCAGGAATCGACCCAAAAAGTATTGTGGACTAGCTTTGTTACATCCTGCATATAAAAAATATACATTTTTTAAATTTGTCATAATTTTAAATCGAACATTGAATGCGGAATAAAAATTGCACGAGTGTTTTTCAATCAATCTACCATTTAAAATAATCAATTATGATTTGAGAAACTTGAATAAAGACACATTAATTTGCCGCACCACTTCTTAGAATCGTTACCTACCTTTCACCGTTTTATCGTGAATTATGGCAAAATATAATTAAGACTTTTAAATGAAAAATACCGATTCAATATTCAGATGTGATTAAGATAAGTAAATCAATGACTGAAATTTATTCACGAAGTAAAATGGAGTAAATTTAGTTTATTTTTAATATCCTATATGTTCCTTGAGTTTCTGACACGCGTTTCGCCTCATGCGGGATTTATCAATCTCTCAAAGCGAAATGCGTCTCAAAAAATTAAAAATCTAGAACTAAAAAACAAGTGTTTTTATTTCCATAGGTGTGATTATGGAGTTCTATAAACTTACCTCTGAGACAATTAATTTGAAAATGAACTTTATGTATGCCCAATATGTGCAGGTGCAGTCATTAATGGCGAAAATATTGATGTCTGTCTTGTCTAAGATATAAATGTGTACATCCACACTTATACTATAGGGCATGTAACTAATGGCGCAACTTTATTCTCAACACTGGTAACAGATAGAATAATACGGGTACTTTGAGTAGGTACTTGTCAACTTTTATAAATGCATCAAAATTGATCTTCTTACATTTAGTCAAATAAAAAGTATAATATACTAGTGGATCTGCTAGACGTTTTCATGTCTGAACGTGGTCTGAACATGACAACTGGCGGGTCCGCTAGTAACAAAAAAAATGTAGCAGCCTCCCACCGGGTTCAGTTGTGAATGTAAACCATCCAGGGACCCATACGAATGCACACAAAATTTTCATTAAAATCGGCCCAGCCGTTTAGGAGGAGTTCAGTGACATAAGAGATCCGAAAATCTTCTTACTTTGACGATTCGTACAGGAGATAAATTAAAAAAAAAAAAAAGTTACCCCACAGAATGTAGCCCCATTTTACGTAACATAATAATATTGGGCAATATTTAAAAACCTTTTTCACTGATAATAATATTTCTAAAGGTACTCATTAGTCCAAATAGGTATTAAGGTTACTCAAGTTGATTAAAGAAATATAATGTTGTTTGAAATTGAAATCAGTTAATTTTAACAAAATTTAAATAAATTATATATGTAGAACAAACAGTTTTTCAAAGAAGATAAATATTGTACAAGTTTAATAAATTTGTGAGATAATTTCATATTTAATTAGAGAATAAATGTTTTCCTCTTCTTTAAAATTATGTTTCAAGTACGTGGCATCCAACCGTCCATTTTTTTTAAGCGCCGTTGCACTCTCGGTTTCATATTGATTAAAAAACATCGTCTGTTAAAGTAACGTATAAAATTTCCATTTATCGTAAATAGACATCCGACACTATTCAAGTCCCGTACATCATTGAACTTGAGCTGCGAAGTTCATCGAGTCTATAAATTTATTACCAACAGCATTACAGAAGAGCGTTGCTCCGCGTATATTACGATCATCTGAGTCCATTGACTACACCACCCGAAGGTCGCTTGAGTCATCACCACGATCAGGTTTCACAACACAACGGTATCTTCCCACGTCAGCTGGGGCCTTCACTGTGTGCGTTGTTCACAACGTCACCAGGGTCCCAAAATATCAACACATATAATTTTAAAAAAAATACTGAATATTTTTTTTATTTTTTATACAGGGTGCAACAGGGCTAATCTACAATACTTTTGCAGGTAGATTCCTGACGTAATATCAATAGTTATGGCTTGGAGATATGCGACATCAAAGTTTGCACCAATTTTTTCAATATATCTGATTTATTTTTTGTAAAACGTTTGACTATCATTACAGTAACGTATATCGAATATGAAAAAATCATTCCCTTTAATAAGATTCAAATATAGTGATAACAACGTTGTAATTCCAATTGGAAAACATTCCAATCGGAATTTCGGTATTGAGACAAATGACTCGAGCACTGCTCTTTAATTCACACAATTTCGTACCAATCACTCGTCTGTGGAATACTTTATATTCGTCCTTCGAGAATATTTGCACGTCTGTGGTCGCACGTATTCACTTAACGCCCTGTAGGTACTCTCGTAATATATTTCGTTGGTCCCACTGAATCGTCACTTTCGCTTGTCTTTGTGGAGTCACCAAACTGTCACGGTAATTTTTTTCGTATAGTGGTTATGCCGCCCCTTAAATACTAAATGCTATTTCGCGAAATTTCGAGTATGATCGACTGACTTCAAAGTCTTTCCAGTAATTTCTAATTTACTGAAAAACGTCAAGAGTGCTATAAAAATTCTCGATTATGTACAATTCTTTCGTTTCTGCAGTCTCTGATTATATATTTAATCGGTGAAGGTTTTTTTTTTCAAATATTTTGATATAATGGATATCAGATATGGCGAGATAACATAAAGAAGGTGAATTGAAATAAGCATTGATCTGCTTAAAGTCAGTTTAAAAGAACAAATGTTTCTATTCATGATTTTTCAGCTTCAAAATCCTGCAATTATTATGTCACGTGATTTTCACGTTTGTGCGGCTAGTAGGTACTTGTAATAATTTGAACTAATTATCGAACTACTTTGATGTTGGTTTAATCATATATTTTTAAGAAATCAACAATTCATTAAGTTTTTTTTCTAAAGCTGACGTTATAATATGTTATATCTAACTGTAATTAATTTTATATCGAACAGATTACTCGAGACATATATGTACATAAACAGTTTCCGCAAGGAAAGGAATAAAATAAATCCACTTAAAATTTTTAATATCCTTTCACTTTTCAAACCATGCAATTAAAGGTTCAAATATTGTATTATTAGAAAAAAAATAGCATTGTTAAATAATAATGTGTATCAAAAATAACGACTCGGTGAGAATTATAAATATTTTGCAGTCGCCTGCAATCAGTATATTGAAGAATGAGTTGTACGTAAACATACATTTTGAAAAAAAGTTTATTATTTCGTAGAAATTCTAGGTAATACAGCTTTTTCAAAGTACTGATTGCATACCGCTAATACTATTTGTGAAAATATTTTTTAAGAAAATACTACTAAATCTTAGTTTAACAAAAATAAATTGAGCGATCTAGTCTTATTTTTCACAGGCAGTATAAATTGTGCTAAAAAATGACATAATCATGACAGGAATATAGTCCTGCGAGGTTATTTATATTTTCCTGATAACCCTGTATATTAAATCATTCCATGTGGAAAAATACGTGTACCGGGCACAAATGAATGTTGTTTTATGTATAATATAATATCTCTACAGGTTTTACTTTATTGAAAACTTATTGTACTGTCGCACCAATTTCTTTCTTTTTATTATCCTAATTGACAAAAAAAAATAATTACGTTTTAAAATAAAAACTAGAGTAGTAAGAGTAAGAAAAGTAAGATAATATGTATATTCTAGTTACTCCACACTGAAGCGGTAGCAGGCGGTAACCGACATAGAAGCTTCCATCAAACTATTTTTTGACATGAAGGCTTTGAGTTTACTTTGAAAATTGGGGGGTGAGGTGCGAGTAGCGATACCTCTCAGTGAAAATTCTTACGACTTTTGCCAGCCCTGGTTCCGTAAAGCACATGATGATCTCGCCACCGCAGATGTCACCTTTACTCGTCTAAGAGTCCTAAATGGTCAAGATTAATACCAACAAGATGACCTCCATTGCATAATATGAATCGGTAGACGGCTTGGCTTTATGAATGGATGGAGTCCGTCTTCGAGAAAAATAAAGATGTTAACCGTGAGATTTTCAAGAGCGCGCAGAATGCAATCAATAAATAACATCGGAATACATGACGCAAGACAACATTCGATTTTCAATATGATGAATAAACTAGTTTTTAAAAATAAGAGGAGAAAATATTTTTTTGCGAATTAAGATGCTAAATAAATAATAATGTATATCACGGAGATTAAAAAAAATATATTTTTTAAGCTGTTTGAGTGTGATCTGATTTTATAGAATTTCATAATAAAATTTCGAGCCCTAAACAACAAGGTATTGTCTACAGCGTATAAAATATGTAAACCTGTTTTTTACAGGTTGAGTCAAAGCGGAAAAATACCCTCCGCCACATTTGTCCTCTAGACATCCCATCCACTTCAGCCTAGATTAAAAGGAAACATTGTTTTTACTAGAGACTGCAAAACAATGGATAATTACTTAATCCTTAACCCGTGCAACGTCGGGTATGGAGAACTAGTATTATATATTAAGTGTATTAGGATATTTTTTCTTGTTACCTCCTAAACAACTAGAAATTTTGTCGTGATTGTAGCACAGTTATAAATATTGTCAAAAAAAATTTTTTTTTAACAAAACCTCAGATAATTTATGGTTTGTTGTTCCATGGCAACAATGCGTCGACACTTCTGTAAAGTGATGATTTTGTAATCTACAAACAAATAATGGAAATGTGGAGATAATTTTTTTAATGTCAGGTGGGAGTATACATAAAAGGGATTTGATGCTGACATTTGATACTGATGAAGAATCGAAAAAAAATTATAAGCTGTAAACTTAATTGATTTGCTAAATTTTAAAATGAATTCAGGGCCGCTCGTGGTGACGGGATTGAACTATCGACCTCTGTGTTTACTATCCAGCACGACCATCTAGCACATCAAAAATACATATATTCACATTTAAAAGTCAATACACTGCGAGCAGTAACTGTGGTTATAAATATAATAATACTGCATTTAAGATTAACACATTATCTGATCTGAGTGCCAATGATTTTAGTTGCATGTAAAATTCAATTAGGTTTTCAGCAGTTTTAATTAAATTCAGCTGTTTTGATGTCTATTTTTGCGATTGAGGACAGACATGCATGATAAAGAATTAATTACTGAAATTTGTTACAATTTGAAATGAGCAATCGTGTTTTTATTTTGTATTTCGCAATGCTTCCCACGGATACCTTGACCAATATGCGCCTTAATAGTTAATCCGAACGACGTAAGACGTTTCCATATTTATCTTTACTTGTTATGAGTTTCTACAACATTTTGATTCATTAATAAAATGTTTGGTACTATTCTAAACTATTTCTAAAATTACCAAAACGATTTATGCTAGAAAATTGAGTTTGTCATTCCCACATTGATTCATATTTAATTACAGGTATATAATATCCTCGGGCAACCTACTCCCAATTTTGAAAAATATTTTGGCAAAAAAGTTTATGAGGCAGCGTATTTTACCACGCTTAAGGTTGAAAAATACTAATAAAACGCTACGCGACGCCACGCCACGTCACGCATGTCAGTATTTATCAATCTCATATATTTAATACGGTCAGATACAAATAGACAACACGCCATGTGATGAAACGCAACCCCACGCGGTAACATCCAGTCGATCCAGGTCGGCGTGTTGCCGGGACAGAGGGCACACACGCCGCCCGACGCATCGCACGCAGTGTGTTTCCTGTTAACACCCAACACCACGTGTCAGTCTTTCAAGTATATTCTTGGTTTATAAATATTTTTGTTAGTTTTTGTTTTAAATGTCGGATGAGCAATTAATAGAATTTGTGAAACGGTACCCAGTGTTATATGATACGAGATCAGGCCGATACCGTGATCATAGTATTAGAAATAATGCTTGGGAAGAATTTTTTTTTATTCAACTGTTTCTGGATAAAATGAATCCCTAAGATCTGCAATAAATCTTCTTCAAAACCTTCATCCAGTTCGTCTGTAAACAGTAAATCCATGGCCACCTCAATATACTCTCGTCCTTCTCATAGAAGTATCATTACTAGCAAAGCGTGTTGTAGCATGACGTGGCATGTTGTATATGTGCACGATTCGCATCAAGTGTCAACATGTCACGTCGCGTCGCGTTTTAGTAGTATGTTTATTATATTAGCTTTATTATATTAGCTTCACCTGTTTGTTTGTACGGAATCAATCGATATTTCACTTATTTTTCAATGTCCAATAAAGCAGAATGGCAAGTTTTATATGGGAAATTGTTAATGAGCTCTTCAAAAGATGGCACTAGTTTCCTACTGAAGTGATTTTGTATGTTGGGTAATGCTAAGATTTCAAATTAGAAAATTATATTACAATATAAATTGTATTAATAAAACATGCTTTTATTAATTTAAATGTAAAAGTAAGAAATTAATTTTCGGCTAAAAAAATGTTTGTCTTACTCTCCAAATAAAAGCGTGGGCGCTTTCCCGTCATCGACAACAAAATTCTGTAATCTATATTAATATCGTAAGTGCCCACCTTTTATTTTGTGAGTGAGGGATGTGATGAATCACCTGTTTCTATAGATTTTTTTTTTTATTATATTATTTTTATTTTGAACTCTAAGATGATTTAAATGCTACGCGGGGAAAAATTGAGCTAAACTGGCCGTAGTATTGGAGCTACAAAAATTTGGGAATGATGAAACGCTAGTATTGGGAGGGAGTTAGTAGCGATTGATCGGATATAGGTTACGAGCAGTTAATATTCAATTCTTATAAAACATATTAATCTTGTGGTAAAGCCGCGTTTGGTACAAATGGTTGACGATCGGCGCGGTCCGAGCGGTCCACATGTGCTTCCCAAAAAAAATACTGAACACGGCTTTCGTAGATTTGGGTCGCGATTATTGCGTTTAGGGCCGTTAAAAAACCGATTAACGTCTACTCTAAGGTGACGATGATATTGACAGTTCCACGAGGTTTCTGAATTATTTACTTTTTTGCTCGGGTTTTGAAATCGTTTGAGAGCCGTATATCTTCATCTCGAGTGGATCCCCGTGCAACAGAGAGGCAGAATATTGAGCAAAACTAAGGAAGGCAGGTCTAATCGGGGGATCGCGAGAGGAAAACGCCCATAAATAATTTGTAATAACACGGATTAAAACGTATACGATATACCAGAGGGGTGACCTTAACTGAGCGGATAATGATTTATTTTCGTTTCGCGGGAATCGGATAACGTAGGCAGATAGAAAAGTTAACTATAATTCTATTATATTTATCTGTAGACTAACGCTCTTCAGGCTTTTACAACAGATAGGTAATTGTGCAATGACGGTATATACGGTTAGGAAAGAGATAACGATAACGTGTAAGCATATTAATGGCACGACAAGAAAATAATATACTCGAATATAGATACAATATATTAACTATGTAATCACTACAAACCTGTCCGACGTTAGCGTAGTTTCAACAGGACGGGTAACGTGTATACGATTGGCTATTCTAGCTCAGATTTCGCCGGGTTTGGTAGTAATAACCACAAAACATAATTGGAACAAGTGTATCTAGATAAGAATATTGTAAATAAAATAATATGAATTTGCGGCCCATATACACATGAAATAAAAGGATAAAGCGTATGGGGATCTTATAGATGGATGGATAAATGAAACAAATATATATAGGAGTAAATGCAAGTAAAAAGCAAGCATATAAGTACCAAAAACATAGGAGAACATAGTGTGATAGAAATTCGAAGACGGGAGGAACAATAATGTGAAGTGGAACGGATATAGCAAGAGCATGTAATAATGATAAACGTACAAATACAGACAACTACTTGAGACCGATTCGACAGATACTAGCAATCTTTCAACACACCTCTAAGAACATGGTGAGCGGTATATAGTTATCAGCGGAGGCGTCCAGTGCCTTGGCAATAAATGAGCACTGAATTAATCCGACGCCTTGCCTGCGGCACTGGAGGTTTATTTACTTATTTGTTTTATTTGTTTTCATTTATTGGGTTTCTTACAGCCATATAATTAATCAATCTTTGAAGAAAAGACAATAATTGATGCACAGAGTTTTGGGCCAATTACGCGAAAACACATACATACAATCGATAAAAGAATAATAAAAACATGTCCAATAGTGGGTTGTGTGAGTGTGTATCTGTGTGTTTATTTATTTGTTTATTTATTTTGTTTTGGGAAAAAATTAAAAGCAAAACGATCTTAAAAATCTTCCACTGAATTTAAAAATTTAATTTAACTTACATTAATAGTTTATTGTGTTATAGCGAATAGTACTCTTCCAGTATTATATTGTTCGAGAATATTCACTGTCTATGTAACATAGTTATTTTGTGGATCAATCTTACTGCCAATAAAAATAATAATAAATGGTTACAAATTATGTTTAAATTCCGCAACGGAGGGAGCTAATACGTCCCTGTGCGCGGAGAGTCGCGGCCAAAAGACAGGATTCATTGGGGACCCACGAGAAAAGATCGCCCAAAATTAATTTAAAATTAGGTATAGTGCCTTTGGATGATTGTTATATCTAGGTATGCAGTGTGCACGTGGTGAATATATGGAAATTGATCCCATGATATAGCGGCCAAGAAACGTTAAATTTCCGATAAAGACGAGCGGAAATACGGGAGAACGGGACAGGATAATGGTAGATAATGAAGAAACATCAACTATGATTAGGGGAGTACCCGATAGATTGTGGTTACGGTTGATCAAACGACAATATGGACTGAACTTAGAAATTAAATATTAAAAATTAATTATCGCGCTTGTGAAGCGAGTTCAAACCGTCTGAAGCCACCAAGTCCGTCCCAAACGGGCACAGGGATGGAGATAGAGACGGCAATAGGAGGTGGGATCAACTGACATATCCGAGTGGAGATATGGTTTTTTTTTGCCAAATTGAATCTTAGGAACAAAGAATTTGGTTTCAAGGAAAGTAGGATATTGAAAATCCTGGAAACACACGACTTAGGACCTTTGGCTGCTAGGGGGGGT
>JADDOH010018069.1:0-15510 GCA_016648135.1 Agrypnia vestita
TTTAGAAAATATTCCGTGACGTTATCGGGCCGCCGTTGCTAATCAAACTTTTCTAATGATTCCAATTTGAAAAAACCAATAAAATTTCTAAAAATCCGAAATTATACTATATTTATTAATTTTTTTTAACGAAAATTTGATAGATCTTTTTGAATGTCACCACGAGTCTGCTTGCCAAGTTTCAGCTCGATTGGATCACGGGAAAACGGTCAGAAATCGATCGAAAGTTTTTTTTGACGGCAAGCCGGCGAGCAAGCAAGCAGACGCCACGAGTTAATATAAAGGGAGTAAAAAACATATTTTTTATGCCCATTATGTCGAAAATGGACAACATATAATATTGACGAAGAAACAATAGTTTGATAAATTATGAATTTAGTAATACACGGGCAGACAATAAGTGGTATGTACAGTTCGCTGCACAAGACAATTCACATAATGCACTGGAAATGCGGCGAACAAATACATGAGCAGCAATCGCAATAATGCACTTTTCTTTGAGAACAATAAGAAAGAAAGAAATGCTGATCTCGCAAGTGAATTGTGCCTTTAAGCGGAACCATCTTTGTCATTTTTTCCTATTTCCGATGAATGTTCGCTTTGTGGGATGCGAACGTATTTTTCAATGTACATTTTAAATAGCAGCTCGAGTATGGAGGAGATCTGAGGAATGCTAAATCTAGATGTTCACCATAAATAAAAGCGCAATCGTTTCTGATAGCACGCAATAAAAACCGTTTGATTTATGATAAGGAAAATATTAGTAAAACAAAATGTAAAAATATTGTTAAAAAAGGTTTTGTATGTAGATACAGATCACCTGTAAAACTCAATGTCTGTCTGTCTGTCTGTTCTCTATACAAATCCACACCGTTTGTCCGATTCGATTCAAATTTCGCATACTTATGCTTAAGGACCTGGCGGGTAATCTAGGCAACATTTACCTCCTATTTTCTTACCCATTCTCCTCCCCCTGACATATTTTCGATGCAAATCTGTACCGTTTGACCGATCGGATTCAAAATTTGGAAAATTATTCTTTAGGACTCGGCCAGTAATACAAGCGACATTTTTTTCCTATTCTTTTAACCCTTCCCTTCCCCTGATATATTTTAGATGTAAATCTGTACCTTTCGCCCGATCGGACTCAGAATTTGGAAACTTATTCTTATGGACTCGGCGGGTAACATATGCGACATTCCCCCCTATTCTTTTAATCCTTCCCCTCCGCTGATATATTTTCGATGTAAATCTGTACCGTTTGTCCGATCGGACTCAAAATTTAGAAACTTTTTCTTAAGGAGTCAGCGGGTAACATATTTGACATTTCCCTCCTATTCTTTAAACCCTCCCCCCCCTGATATATTTTCGATGCAAATCTGTACAGTTTGACCGATCGGACATAAAATTTGGAAACTTATTCTTAAGAACTCGGCGGGTAACATATGCGAGATTCTCCCCTATTCTTTTAACTCTTTCATTGATAGAAATAAGCAATTTCAAAATGTGGGTTGTTTTTTTTTAATATTACTGTTTTTTTTCTGCCAAACTTTAATAATAATATTTAAATTATATCGAAAAATTTGTTTGCTTCAAAATAAATAAAATAAAATAATTAAAACCTTACAGAAATTTGAAATGTAAGGTGTTTGTCTTCTTTTTATTTTGACTTGCATTACAGCGAATAATTTTTTAATTTTCGAAATAAGTTTTATAAATGATAGCATAACGTTTTATAGGAAAACAAGTCGGAAATATTGAAAAAAAATGTAAATTAAAAGTCGATAATATCCGTAACTATTGACATTAGGACATTCTTTCGTGAAAATTTTCGAATCTACCGATAAAGTATTGTGGACTAACTCCGCTTCGCCCTGTATATTGTGGACACCATGTTTTAAAGTAATTTCACACAACTACTTCGTCCACCGAAGACCGACTGACCAGGTAAAACGCTGGGAGGCATGAATAAACTTAAATATTGTGCGTATTACGTAGATACCATTTGCATTAATTGAATCATAGAATCACTTAAAATCTACTGTAACCTGAGAACAACAGAATCAACATTGTGTTGCAGTATAGCTGATTAAAATTTACTGAAATAAAAAGTTTATACTTAAATAATTCACAAACTGAAACGGAATACAATGTATATTTTCACGAGTTCCTAAATCGAGAAGAACTTTATCTAATCTAACAACCAATCGAGTAATTGCGTGGCTGCATATAGGACAGCAATAATTTGGAAACATCTAAAAATCGATACAATACATGGGATTATTCCAAAATATTTGAGAAATAACATTCCCTGAAATATAAGTGTTTTTGTGATGTTTTTACAGAAGCGAAACCACAGAAGGGAAGCCACTAGAAGTGAAACAGACAGCGGGCGATACCACAGAAAAATGGCGGGATTGGGGTGAGTTACAAGATTTACCAGAAACAAGTGGAATATTTTTTAAAAATATTCGAGAAAATTACAGAATAGCGCTCCAGTTAAATTCGTGTTCATTCGACAATTGACAATTCTTGATCAAGCTCGTACTAGGCTGTTCAGCCAAGGACAATAAGGATGACATAACAATATCTCATTTACTCAAAATTGACTGTCATTGCTTAATGATTGAATTTTGAATATATATTTAGAATTAACCAGCCAAGAAGCTCACTTAAAATAATGTTAGATTACTAAAAACATCCATGCAGAAAATTTAATAAAGAACGAAAAAACACCGATCACGCTTGTCAAATTTTGTTGACTAACTATTTCCAAAATACCAAACTCAAAATTGAAAACATTTCAGAGGGCTCTTTGAAATAAACGCATACTTCATCTAACACACTGTTCGTTCCGAAAATTCAATATTAAAAAACTCGTTTGAAATATTTCAATTAGGTTTTTCTCTTTTTTCGACGCGCGTAAGTTCGAAACAAAATGGGGTAGCATTATCCAATTGTGCGCATTTAAACTAATATACCCGGCGAGATGGGACCCCCCTCGCCCCTCCCGCCCTCGCCCCGCCAACTACCCCTGTGAGGGAATCAATAGTGATTTAAATACAGCTTACGCACAAAATCCACCTCCGTACATCCGATCTGTCTTTTAAGTACTGTTTTCGTGGTAGAACGAATCCTAGAAAACAGTATCAAATTTAGTGTTATTTGTCAAAGTGTATTAAGTAATATTAATGGTCTCTTTTGTACTACCATATAAAAGATACTGCCTTTACACCTTGTGGCATATAGTCTCTTCGAATAACCTATTTTTATTTCCAAGGGTCCAGATAACTATTACTTGCAAGGAGTGGATAGAGTGTTCTCGACTCATGGTTCAATTAAAAGGGGAGATATTTTTACTTATAACTTTGAAGATTAAATTATCCTTAAAACTTTTTAAAAATAAATATTTCTGCATTTGTACGATAGAAATATACTCTTACCGATTGGTTTATTATTTTTTAATATTCTTATAAAGAGACATCCACATGATAAATTAATATAAATATAGGTATACCTTCAACATTCTGAACGGTATTTATAAAAAAATAGTATAATACCATATTGGCATTTGTTTTCACTAGCTTTTTAATAAACAGAGATTGATAGTATCATAGATCTTTTGTTTTATTGAAAACATCAATTTTTTATAGTTTGAGCAGTGCATGAGAAAATAGATGAATTACTGGACAAGTAGAAAGAGTAAACATTTAATGCCATTAAAGTGATAACATTTGACCATATGTAGATGGAAAATAATATTTCGATGCGGAATTCCTACATTACATTCAATTGAGAACAGGGACAAGTTTCAAGGGGAACAATTTTACATTTATCAAATTTCACGTTTGCTTTTAATACCTTGTAATTAAATTATTAATAACCAAATGAAATGAAATTATTTTGTATAAAATCACTAAATAATCACCATGTTTCGGGGCCAATGGTCCCTTCATGAGGATAAAACTTAAAAATAGAATTATAGACATTAACAAAAATAAAAAATAAATATAAGGAAGTTGAGTATGTAATCAATTAGGAACTAATGATAAAATAAATTCAAAGGTAAGCTTAAATATTTTTTTTATGTATTTGTGCGGAACAGGGTGTAAATAGCCAACCGCTTTATTGAATTTAATATTCAACTTATGCCTCTCAATATGATATCATGCAAAAATGAAAATTTCGCTACCTCTCTCTGAAAACATACATGAGTAAACCAAAATACGCCAACAAATGATCACTAACCTGCGATAGACTATTCTCTTCAGCTTCGAAGACAGTCGAAATCGTTAGTCGCAAAGATCTTTGTGCCGCCCTTTTAAGCAGATATCTTCAGAATTTTCAAAAGTTCCTTCACGTCACAAAATAACACGCAAAGGAATATAACTGGTGAAATCCCGAAAAATATGATCACAACATTTACTAATCTATGCCTATAAAACTCAATGTCTGTCTGTCTGTTCTCTATACAAATCCACACCGTTTGTCCGATTCGATTCAAATTTTGCATACTTATGCTTTAGGACCCGGCGGGTAACATAGGTAAAATTTCCCCCTCATTCTCTTAACCCTTCCCCTCCCCTGACATATTTTCTATGCAAATCTTTACCGTTTGACCGATCGGACTCAAAATATGGAAACTTATTCTTAAGGTCTCGGCGGTAACATGTGCGACATTTACCCCCCATTCTTTTAACCCTTCCCCTCCCCTGATATACTTTTCATGCAAATCTGTACCGTTTTATCGATGGGACACAACATTTGGAAACTTATTCTTTAGGACTCGGCGGGTAATATATGCGACATTTCCCCAGAATTATTTTACTCCTTCCCTTCCCCCTGATGTGTTTTCAATGCAAATCTGAACCGTTCGACCGATCGGACTAAAATTTTGGAAAATTATTCTTTAGGACCCGCTGGTTAGCATTGGTGACATTTCCCACGTATTCTTTTACCATTTTCCCTCCCCCTGATATTTTCGATGCAAATCTATACCGTTCGAATCGAAACTTTGTTTACCCTCACAAATTTATTTTAAGCTTAATCTTAAACCCGTGCAATGTCGGGTATGAACAGCTAGTCAATTATAATATCCGTTCATTCGATGAGAAAAAAATGCACATTCCAGAAGAAAAAACGAGAGCAATTGATTTTTCTCTTTTCGAAATTTGGTGCCAAAATCAAATATTTATTCACGTCGGCCTAGTCTATCAGGAAAAAATTGTACGCCAGCGCAGGCTGATCAACGCCATCTAGCGTTGGATTTAGCCTCACACAAGCAGCGTCACCGCTGACATAACATGGAAAAATCAAATATGTCTCCGGGAAAGGTTATTGTATTTTTAATAGTTATTTAATTAATAATCATTTTGAGAGGTAAATACATTTATCTATTATGTAGCCTTACTAATTTTTTTATATAATATATATTTTTTATATAATATACTTGTAGAAAATTTGATATTAGAATTAGTGGCACTACATTTAAATAGCAATGACTATTCAGAATTTTGTAATCACTTTTGGAAACAAACCATTCTTTTGATAATTACGAGGGTTTAGAAATTATATATCCAAATGCATATGCCCCCCCTTTTAAATATATGATATGTATTTAACACCGTTATGTACAATGTAATTAAATAATAAAAAAAAACCTAAAAATACAGTAAGATACATTAGGAATTCTAGAAATAAGAAAAAAAAATCACTTTTTTTCCTAATTAGTTACATAACTTCTACATACCTACTTGTTAATTTCTTTTTTAATTTCTTACCTCACTCGGATTTTTACGAATATATTATTAAAAATATTTTATCAGTGCAATGCAACATTGTCATTATTTTAATAGACGAAATTTATATATATATACATTACATATTATACTTTTGTATTGAAATATAATATAATGTAACCTAATTTTTGACGAATTTTCGTAGAAGTTCAAAGAAAATATATTTAAAATTGTATAAATATGTGTGTTTATAGAGAAGTAAAGAATTTAAAAATAGGACATTTTCTTCTATAATGCTGTTGCTGAGAACTCCAAACTGAGCTCTGCACGGTCTTGTCCGATCCATTTTGGGAGGAATACGAATTTAGATTTCTTGAAAGTCAGCGACATTTCACTTCATTCTCAGCTTAAACAGTACCGTTTCAGTGTTGTTGAATATATTATACATCTAAAAGCCTTCTTACGCTCAAAGAAATACATAGAAAATTCTAGCGGATAAGAGATTTTTAGTCTTGGAAATCAGGCTGCTCGAGATTGTGAGACCTCGTCATGCATAAAGTACAGTTGAGGTAAATTGTCGCAAAATTCGCTGACTGTTCTTTTGTACTGATAATAAAAAAGTAACATTTAACGAATTATAACGAATGACAAGTGAAATTAAATAATATATTTAAATGTATATATTGGAAATCTGGCGTCTCATACCGAGAGTTCTGGGTTCCGTTCCAGGTGAGATCACAATACATCTATGTAATTTTCCCAATTCTGGGTGTTTTTTTCTTCTTCTATATTTCGCTACAGAAATTGGATCTCGTGGCCTGTTGTAGTGTGTTGAACAATAAAATAAAATTGTTACATTTAAATTATACCGTAAATTTTTATTTTATTTTTTTATTTATTTAATTATTTATTGTTTATTTACATTTAGATTAGTTAATACAAGATACTAATAACTGCCACACTAGGTAAAAATCTGTGGTATTTATATAGTAGTAAAAAATGACAATTAAATTATTATATATATATATTTTTTATATAATTTACGTTCTTTTGGCTTCAACCCCTAGTCCACCGTGTATTTTACATAATGACCAACAGCCTTCGATATTAGCGCTGCAGTCTGGCGAAACTTTTTTGGGAGTAAATATAAAAAAATATTTGTTTTCGCATTTTCGAGACGTCCGCGTGCTTCAACCCTCGGTATTTAGGGGCCCTTGAAGTTTCCCGAGTCTCTGAGATCAGCAAATCGTGACTTTAAAGTGGCAAATCTGTTTCAAAAGTTTAAGGCAAAAAGTCTATTGAAATAAATTGCTTTCTCCCAACACCGCTATCTTCGGCATTGGCCGCAAAACTTTCTTAATATGAGACAGAAACAAATCCTCGAATTTAATACATTTTTTCATTGCTTTTTTTTCCCAATTTTTCAATTGTGACGACAATCGCTCTCCCGCCCCCCGCGTCACTCTTTCCCAAACTCGCTCGAGTTTGCGGAAACTTCGAATTGCTTACGTTATCCGAATTTATTTTTAAGTAAACGTTTTATAAACTTTTCTGGCCCCAATCATTCCATATCGTTTTCCTGTATAAGTGAGAAAATGTCGGTGAGCGTAAAGTTTTCCATTTTATCTAAAGCCATTTACAGCTAAGTCTGTCTATCTCGTGAACGGAAGGACCTAGTCGGGTATACAAGGTATGCGATAATCAAGGTTCCAGGGAGTTTGTTTTTCCGATAGGAATGCACAATGTAAATAAGTATTTTGAAAGTTATTTTTGCAAACTGCTAGGTCAAAGACGTAATAAAACTTTATATATTATATTTTATACTTACGATTGGAATCCGAGTGACATTTTTATGCCCTCATTTAAAAAATGTAGGTTTTTTCTTCTAAATGCTGTAGAAAACTTATCTTTCTTTAATTTCAAATTTTAAACAATGTTTAAAATTAAAATTATTAATGAATTTTTATTGTCTCTTTTGAATTTTACTCGTGAATCGGTTGGAATTGTTTCTCCATAAACTAAGATTCCGTACCCATAATTAATAGATTAGGGCATTTATATAGATAAAAACTGGTTATTATTTTAAAATTATATACCTTTTACACACTTAACTGAATGGAGAATTTTCATTTTTTTTGGCAGTGATATGCACTGGAAACTACATATATCATTGAATTGAATAAATATACTTAATCACAATTATAATAATTTCGATGTCTGTTCGTTCGTCCGTCCATATATCTATTTGTCTGTCCCCGTGTAACGTCCGTAATTTCTATATAGTATTTTTTTTCGAAAAAAAAAATACTTATTCCTTAGGAACCGACATAAAAAGGTATCGTCATTTTTGACGGATATATTATTATGTCGGGTATATATATGACGGGTATCTATAGTAGTATATTAGGAATATTAATAGTCTTGGCGTTGGTGGAGTGAAAAGAGAGCATATTCCAAAAAAGTGGGAAAACTGTATGTTAGAAATAAAAGATCAATATTATAAAATACACCTATAGGGATTTTTATTATTATTATTAATAATAATAGTCATCAAACACAATAATTTCGTTGTCTGTCCGTCCGTCCGTTCATTCGTCCGTCCATCCGTCTATCTATCTATCTGTCCCCGTAACTTCGTGTAACGTCCGTAATTTCGTTCGAATTCACGGTGAAGAAAAAAGAAATTAAACGGACGGAGATGGGACTTGAACACCGTGGGGCTTTGGGTGGATCCAAAGGCGGCAACGATAGCGATGTCGCTGTTACCGAGTCGGCATCACTCGTCAAAAATACAGTACATATAGAACTTAGCAAAGACGCGAACCATTTCATGTTCCACCCGATCGCCAGGGTTTAGAATAGTATATTTAACTGTCGGCAGGGGAAATATAAAAAAATCGTTATTACTTACTATTTCATGGGTGTTGGCTATAGATAAGTAAATACTTGTTCTTTACATGCCGATTTATATAGCGCCGCATGCATAATTTATATAGCGCCGCTTTCATAAGTACTTAACTCAAGGGCGCTTCATAGATTAACATTATTTTACAAAACTACTTATTGGCTAAAAAGCTTATTAACGATTACTTATAAGCTGGATGTAATGCAAAAAAAATAATTAATTGACCGTTAAACCTGAAGTTGTGAGGGCCAGGAAGAATTAGGTATTTTCGCGGAGTGCATACCTACTAAGAGTAGAAAACATTAACTGTTATAACGTTCTGATTCTATAGGTTTTTTTGTGATTGTCTAAATAACAGCAACTTTAGTTTCTCTTTTGAACTGTGTTAAGCTATCTGTTTTACTGTAATATTTGGGATAAAAACATATTCGCGTTATAAAATAGATAATGAAGATCTAGTAAGATGCGAATATGCTGCTGTATATATTTGTTTATATAACCTAACATTAATATTGCCGAGAAATCGCATAAATACCAAAGAAACATTAATTGCCCACATTAAACGTTGAGCCCATCGTAGGGAGCATACTTGAGAAGCTGCAATTTATATTTTAATTAGTTTACACTGCGCTCAATAGTAAGCTGTACGGATATTCCCTTCTCAATGCGGGAGACCTTTGGAAAGCTGGGGTTATTTACTTTTGGTCTACTAACTTCTAGTATCATTGATATTAGATTTACCCAGCATTGAATGAAACAAGGCCACTCCACGAACTCTCTTCAGTAGTTGTGTAGATACACAAGTGAACAATTTATGTGTACGAGGTTATTAGTCAATATGGGTGAAGTACTTGAAAGGTATGATCATCAAATAATACAGGGTGAAACTTAAATAATACACGCATTCGTTTATTAAAAAATACAAATAAACATTATATGAAAAATCACGCATAAATTTAATTGTAGGTCTAAAAAGTTAAAAATTAATTTTCGGGCAAAAATTTTTTTGTCTCACTCTCCAAATAAAAAATGCGATCTTAAATATTTATAAAGATTACATAATTCTGTTGTTGATGGGGGAAAAGCGCTTAGGCTTTTATTTGGAGAGTGAGGAAAAATTTTTTGGAAGAAAATTTATTTTTTACTTTAAAGTACATTTATATAAATATAACTTTTAAGTCTTAATATTACCCAGCATAAATCACCTCGGTAAGAAACTAGCACCATCTTTTTTGAGCTTATTAACTAATTTCTCATATAAAACTTTTATTTATATATTACGATGGATTAACTAATTGATTGTGAATCTGATAATTAAAACATGTATTGTACATGTCTGTACGCAAAATTTCAGAATGATTGTACATCGGTAAGGGGGTGAATTATCGATTATAAGATTCCGTCCTTACAAACCGGAGAACCTAATACGAGCGTGGTGAAAATCGTAATTATTACATATTTATTATAAATATTCATCAAAATTTTATTTAAAAAAAATATTAATCCAATTAATAACAAAAAAGTAGTAATCAAAAATTTTATCAATAAAACCTTAAAATAACAACATAAATAAACACACCCACACAACACAAATAATTTTCACATAGAAAATAACTATAAATAAAACGATGGAAAAGTTCTAGGGTAGCGATATTTTACGCCCCTTTAAAATGTGGTGATAGGTGAGATGAGTTAGGCCTAAAAACCTAATTGACCTTTTTTAAATCTGTGTGAAGACCCATTCAAATAATATTTCGGAATTTAATATACAATCAGGTAGACTGATAACTGGAGCTCGTAAATAAGTATAAATGTTTGATTTGATATGACCATAATCGCAATCACGGTTAACAAATAGTCCGCCCTAATAGGCGCCCATCTCCAGACGTCCGAAGCGCTCCTCCCAGTCCCGCCCTGTGATTGATAAGGGTCGGCTAACTGATTACTCCACTTCTGCCGCCCAACGCAACCTAAACTCGTATAAGTTCATTATTTAAACGAAGGAGGAATTGATGTATTGTTTACACCAGTATTTATTTACTAATAACGTAAAGTAAAAGTGAAATAAGGGAAGGTTACATTCTCCTAATTAAATTCTGGATATTTATTGCTCGTAATTTCTTTATGACCTTGATAAGGCAATAATTTCTGTCGTATCTCTGAACAAGATGTTTTCTAAATTGATTAATTAACTATAAAAAATTAGTTTAATGTAACAAGTTGAGCAAAATCTAATAGAATATAATAATGTAAATCCAATTTTGAAACTATTGGAAAACAAATATAACTTGGTTAAAAGTTACAAAAAACAAGATTTTTTTAAAACTTTTTACTTATTAAAAATATAAAGTGTTTGTTGTTTCCTTCAAGTACGGTATTTATTTACAAGATTTTCAGAGTGCTAAAAATGATCAGGTCTGAGATAAAGTTATTAAAGATTTAGAGAATTTAATTTTAAATATAATTTTCACATTTATCACTTGTGATGTTAAAAATAGGAATCATAAGAATTGATTTAAGTATAGACATGGGCCCGAGAGTGGATTGTAGTATAATATATCCATTTTGCATAGTTACACTTGACTTTAGATAAGATAAGCATAGCAGATAAGCAAAGAATAAAGGCACCCTCTTCTCATCCCCTAGCCCACCCTTGGACATAAATATGTTATATTGAATATCCGTTTCAATTCTTGGTGAGTTGCACTCTAGGATCCTGATGAAAATATAATTAGATATCAGAGTTAAAAGAGAAATCGACTGGTCACAATGCTCGTCAGAACGATGAATAGTGGGACATGGGTATGCCGGAGATCAATTGCTTAAGGAGACCTTAGAAAAAAGATTTGGCAGGTTACGGAACAAGGCATAGAGCAATGAAGTGAAAAAAGATAAGATAAATTTTCTTAAAGTTTTTACGACGTAAGAGACAATAAATTTAAAAAAAGATGTAAATGTTATCAAGTTTCGTAATATTTATTAGAAATAAATTGATATTTTAGTTTAGATTTTTTAAATAGCATTTTAAATAGCATTTAATAGTATAATAACAGGTATCATCTGCAGTGTTCAGGCTACCGTGATGGAATTTTGTCTGTGTTAATTTTTTTCGTGCTAATTAGATGATGTCATTAAAAGAACTATAAATGATCAAAACGAGGTTTATAATAAATGTTTTAAATCTCTAAAATTGATTAAACTTTAATTTAACTAGAAATTTTAGTCAGCTTCCTTCCAATTTCTATCCGTTTGAATTATAATCGTATATTGATTGCATTTATGTGTGATGTTTTGTCTGTATATATATATATATATATATATATGTTTTTTTTTCTATTAAATGATAATATATGAACTGGAATAACAGGCTGAAAATGAAGAAGATGAAAAAGTTATTACAAAATCCAAGCACGTCTACTGTTTTATAATACACAACTATTTTACTAACGTGGTTATTGCTGTAACAAGCACTTTATATATTAATTAGATATTCCCGCGAATATTCCAATTTTAATTAACCTTTGAAATCCAACATTAAAATTAATTTTTGACTGGCTCTGTAAATATATTTTAACCAACGTCACAACAAAACTAATAAATTTCTTCTTCATTTAACAAGCTTGATATATGTAGGTAAACGTAAATTAGATACATATTATGTTCGAAGTTCCGTGTATACGGCTCACTAAGAATTAATTATTCTTAGTTATCTCCTTGGAAGCACCCCTTACGCGTGTTCCAATCATCCCTTATTATGGTTAAAGATTTTCCGAGGAAATCTCTGTTAATTTATATAATTTTCCTTCTAAGCAGATAACGACTGAGATAATATAACAGTCTTTTGATGGGCTTCTATTCAATGCGTGGATTTTCTGAGCAACTGTATTTATTTTTTCTCAATAGTTTCGCAGTCAGGTACGCAAAAATTTATTCATTAGCTGACTTTATGAATAATGTAAAGAATATCATTAATCATTAATCCTAAAAGTTAATCTTTATTTAAAGATAAGTATTAAATTATTTTCTCATACTTTTAAAATTGATAATATTTGTCGCACCTGTGTAATATTCTGGCATGGTTAAAACTCATTCATGGAGATGAAAATACATTATGTGCGGGTTGTAAAAGAATAGGCAGCAATATTTAAAAAAAATGCAGTCATCTTGGATTACTAATTTATAATGTACTGAAATGGAGATTTTTAGGTAACATAGCCTATAAATTTATAGGAAACATGTTTCTGGAAGAGGTAGATCTATAAAATCTAGAATTCAGCACATTTTTAATTAGTAATCCCCGGTAACTGCTTTAAAAACTTATATTTATTTTTATTTTTTCATTTATAGGTTTAACAGCCAAATATATATAATCTTAGAAAGAAAAAGAGTTGTTGATATACAAAGCCTTGGGCCAATTAAAAGAAAACAGATATTTCCAAGAGTAATGTACAAGGATCGATTAAAAAAGCAGTATATATTGGTGAAAACAAAGTAATTTGTGTTTTATTTTTAAAAAGCAGTGTCTAATAGTAAGTTAATGTGAGTGTGTTTTTATATGTCCGTGTGTGTATCCGTTTTTACGTGTTCGTGTGTGTATGTGTATGTTCGCATGCGGAAGAGGAAATATGTCATCTCGCGAGTTTATTAGTAACGGATTTTGTAAACTGCTCAAAACTCAAATGTAAAATATTAAGATCTGCAAAGGCCGTGTCATGGATATCTAGAACACGGTTAAAAATACAGTTTTTGCCGTAGTTTTTTTATCTAACAATTTAAGTAGAAAAGGCGTGGTGCTCTTGTTTGTCTCTGCGGGACATTAAAATGTATCGAGTTCAAAATTTCAGGCGAATCTATGCGATTATTAAGTATTTTGTTAAGATATTTCATATAGCTAATCGTTTGCCTGTCTTCAAGAGTGGACGTGATTTTTGAAACTTTTTTTTATATATGAGATATTTCATTATACTCGTCTGAAGGTACTATTCCAGAGCGCTTACGCTGGAACAAAATTGTTGTCTTTATATAAAAAAGGTATTTTTATCAATTCTATAGTGACCCAGACAAATTTAAAGATGGCTCGAAATGAAGTAAGTAAACCATCTAAGAAGTTGCTTAAAATTTGAATGGGTTATAATAGGAAAACGAAATTATATTATGAAAATTAAAAAATATTATATGTTTAAGATCACGGGTAGGATATGTGCGCGCACCGTTAGGGAGTGAGAGACCACAGCGTACATTTTAACCTTTTAATCATAAACTTTATTCAGGCCTCTATCATTATCAGCCTTCACCTCTAACTGCACTGTGATCTGGAGTGTAAAGTTATAAAATTAAACGCGAGAATTTTTTTAATGTTATATACCTTTTATAACAAACAGGCCATCAACATGTCATTATTGATCCTGCTAAATATTTTGAATACGACACGATACATTTATATAATACATTTTTTATAATGTGTTAATGTGTTAATACATAATGTCTTCATGATAAAATAATTTATTTATAAATAATGTTTCAAATAAAATAAAGACTGTCGCAAAAATCAATAAGTACAACTTAGAAATGAGTTCCAGTATAACAAGTTATACAAAGAGTGCGCGGGTATCTATATTTTTGTCATACATATTATATTTGTGATTAATTAATATGGTTTTAAATTTCACTGAACTTTGTTCTGAAAAAATTGAATCTTCACAATTAGAATGTGTTCTTGAATATAATATATAATGTGTGTTGTATCAAATGTTTTCAAAAATAAAAAATGAATTAAACGGATAATTCTGGCGTCCGCTAGCGGCAGTTACACAAAAGTTTTTGTGCCTACCGTACCAGAAAAAGTGGATTGCTCTAAAAATGTAAATTTATGTGAATCAATTAGAGACTTACAGATAAGGTTGATATATTCACGGAACTGTACAAGGCCGCTACAGCGTAATTGGATAACACGCCTGCCCCAGATAGGAGGAGATCCGTGGTTCGAATCCCGGTAGCAGCCAAATATTTTTTCGTGAATTTCATTTTTTTGCATTTATTTCTAATCAATTAATTAATTGGTTTTAAAAGCAGAATACATTCATCCTCTTTGCTTTAATGTCTTTTTAATACCTAGTCAGCCTTGACTGACGCATACAAATATAAGCCCACGTGGCTTACGGTATGATGTTCGAAGATGTACCATAACAAATTTGTAGAACTCGCGGGACTCGGATCCCTTGTTTTTTTAATGTTAAATTACGTGAAGATACCTTGCCACAAGCTTAAAATTCAAGTAAGAAAATTCTCCTAAAGATGTGGGAGGATTAATGAAAAAGTTCTCTACTATGACACAGCACTTTCCTTGGTACAGCGTTAGTTACTTCGAAGCTCTTATCAGTATGCATTAATTAAAGTTAAGCTGAATAGCTTCCAGGATCTTCAGCCCTAAAAAGAATAGATGGATAAGACTAATAACCAGGTGAAGCTCCCATTAAAGGCTAATATTACAAAGATTAATAATCAACGGAGAATTCTTCATTGTGAGTAACTGCATCCATAATTATTTCGCGTTGTAATATTGCAAAGGCTTAACAGGAAAATGTTAGCTTAAGATTGCGGTTATTTTTTTTCCCTTTTCACTACATTGCGAAAATTGAAGTAGATAAAAATGAAAATTTCATGGGAAAGTATTGTGAAAAGTATTCTTTAATTTGATGTACTCTATACCTTATTGTTTGTTAAAGCCCTGAAAGGCGTAAATAAAAAAATAAAGAATAAATAAATAAATAAATAAATAAATAAATAAATAAATAAATAAATAAATAAATAAATAAATAAATAAATAAATAAATAAACAAATAAATAAACAAATAAATAAATAAATAA